>JBBPLV010000303.1:0-23397 GCA_038089975.1 Boletellus ananiceps | reverse complement strand
TCTGCCTCCAGACCTCTCTGGCATTCCAGAGGCCTACTATGATTTTGTGGATGTTTTCAGCAAAGCCCAAGCTACTAAGCTTGCTCTGCATCATGAGTTCGACCTTAAGATTGATCTGGATGAGGGCACTTCGCCCCCTCTTGATACCATCTACTCCCTTTCCCCCACTGAGTTAGAATCCCTCTGCACATTCATTGACAAACACCTTAGCTACAGATTCATCTGACAGTCCAGCTCTGCTCATGGAGCTCTGGTCCTTTTTGTCCACAAAAAGGATGGTTCACTCTGCCTGTGCATAGACTTCTGTGGACTCAACAAGATCACCAAGAAAGATCAGTATCCCCTCCTGCTCATCTCTGACCTCCTGGATGCTCTGTCTAAAGCCTGGATCTACACTAAGATTGATCTCCGGCACACATATCACCTAGTCCATATTGCCGACAGCGACGAGTGGAAGACCACCTTCCACACTTGCTACAGCTCTTTTGAGTGGTGTGTGATGCCCTTTGATCTCACTGACACTCTGGCTGCATTCCAGAGGTTCGTCAATAGCATATTTGCTGATCTCCTTGACACCTACGTCATCATGTACCTTGACAACATACTCATTTATTCTCCTGATCTTGAGTCCCACAAGAAGCACGTCTGAGAAGTCCTCTGCCGCCTCCAGCAGCACAGTCTCTATGCCAAGCTGGAGAAGTGTGAGTTCCATTCCACCTCCATTGAGTACCTCAGCTTCCAACTGTCCACCAAGAGACTGTCCATGTTGTCTGAAATGGTGAAGGCCATCTCTGATTGGCTGGAGCCTCGGAAGGTGAAGGACATCCAATCCTTCCTTGGATTTGCAAACTTCTATAGACATTTTATCTTTAATTATTCTGACATCATTGTTCCTCTAACCCGTTTGATATATAAGGATGCTCCCTGGAGTTTCACTCCAGAGTGCCACTCTGCCTTCCAGCACCTCAAGGCTGCTTTCACCTCTACTCCTATTCTTATCCACTGGGTTCTGGATGCTCTGCTCATCATGGAGACCAATGCTTCCAACTACGCCATCGCAGGTATCCTTTCCATTGGATGCTCTGATGGTGAGGTTCGTTTGGTCACCTACTACTCCGGCATGCTCACTGCTCTGGAGCTCAACTACGACACCTACGATAAGGAGCTTCTGGCCATCTTCGAGGCTTTCCAACACTGGCAGCATTATCTTGAGGGCTCTGCATCTCCAGTCAACATTGTCACCGATCACAAAAATCTTGAATACTTCACTTCCTCTAAACTCCTGACCTGGCACCAAGCACACTGGTTGAAGTTCCTTTGTCAGTTTCACCTTGTCATCCACTTCCACCCTGGATGCCTCAGAGCAAAGCCCGACTCCCTCACTAGATGCTGGGATGTCTATCCCAAAGAGGGGGATAGGGACTATACTTGCGTCAATCCCCACAACCTCTGTCTGGTCTTCATGCAGGAACAGCTTGTGTCCTCCCTTAGAGCTACCTACCTCCTTGCCCCCACTCTCTGTGCTGCAGTCCTTGTCAACGTGGATCAACTCTACCAAGACATCCTTTCTGCAATCCCCTCCGACACAGTGGCACAACGCCATATGTCCAACCCTTCCAATTCCTGCTGGTCAGTCGACTCTGACAGACTCCTCCATCTTGATGGTAAGATTTATGTGCCAGATGTCAATGACCTCCATCTCTGTGTCCTCCACTACAAACATGATCACCCTCTCGCTGGTCACTTCAGCCAAAATCAGACTTTAGAGTTGATCCAACAGGAGTATACATGACAAGACATCTGCTCCTTAGTCAAGGAGTATGTTGGGTCTTGTATGTCCTGTGCTCATGCCAAGGTACCCCATCACTGTCCATATGGGCTACTCAAGCAACTCTCCATCCCTGAACATCCATGGAACTCCATATCCATGGACTTCATAGAACACCTCCTTCCAATGGACATACTGCTATCTTAGTGGTTGTCGATTGCCTCTCTAAACAAGGAATATTCATCTCAACCTATGACACCATCTCTGCTCCAGAGTTAGCAAAAATCTTCGTCACCCATGTGTTCTCCAAGCATGGGGTTCCATCCCACGTCACGTCCGATAGAGGTTTGGAGTTTGTCTCCCACTTCTTCCACTCACTCAGTAAGGCCCTCAGTATGACCCTCCACTTCACCTCTGGTTATCACCCCAAAGGAGATGGTCAGACCAAGTGGACTAATCAGACCCTTGAGCAATATCTCCGGATCTATTGTAACTACCAACAGGACAACTGGGTGGAACTCCTTCCCCTTGTAGAGTTTGCATTCAATAATACACCTAGCACTACTACTGGCATTTCACCATTCTTTGCTAACAAAGGATATCACCCCAACCTATCTATCAACACATCCCTTACCCTGAGCTCCTCACGTGCTCAGGAGTTTGCCTCTGATCTGAGCGAGCTCCATGAGTTCCTCTGGTCTGAAATGGCTTTGGCTCAGCAGTAATATCAAGGACCTGCTGACGCCAAGCACATCCCTCCTCTGGACTTCAAAGTTGGAGACTCAGTCTATGTGAAGGCTAAGTACTTCCGAACCATGCGCCCTTCCCAGAAGCTGTCTGATAAGAATCTCGGACCATTCAAGATAATTGCATGCCCTGGAACTCACTCCTTCACACTCCAACTCCCTGAGTCCATGAAGTCCATCCACCCCATTTTCCATGCCTTTCAGTTGGAGCTTTCAGCTCCAAACACAATTCCAAATCACATACAACCTCCACCACCTCTGATCAAGGTTGATGGAGATGTCAAATATGAGATTGCAGAGATCCTTGACTTGAAGATCGATCATAGGTGATGTCACTGCCAACTCCTTTATCTAGTCTGATAGGCCAGCTACAAGGGGACTGATGAAGAAACCTCATGGTTGCTTGCCACAGAGTTAGGCAATGCCAGCGAACTCCTCAATGACTTCCACTCATGATATCCATCCAAGCTTGGGCCATTCTAGCCTTAGATGTGTTCCTCCGGTGAATAACAGTAAGTGGGTGTGAAGTGAAGGGTGGGCGATATGTTCGACCCAGGGGTTTTGTTAGTCAGAGCTAGGACGAAGGGTTTACCCTTAATGACTCCCTGAGTGAGCGATGAGCGATCTGAGATAGGAAGGAGCAGTCCGGACGAGTTCCGGACCGAAGCGAAGTACAGGAAGGTAGGAGGAAGCATAGGAAGCGTAGTGGTTGACGAGTACGACACTTGAAAACGATGAGAGACGTAGTCAGATGAGTTCTGACGAGGGCGAGCGACGATGGACGAAGGAAAGAAGCTTCAATGATATTTGTCATGCCTAGGACAATGCTTTATAGTCTGGGCATACCCGAGACTGTCAACTCGTTGCTAAGCTAGTGACAGGAAGGTCAAGTCTAAATAAAGGTATCACGTGTAGTCCCGTCGTGGGAACGACGCAGTAAGTATAGAATGAGTGCAAAGGTATGCAAGAAGCTATAGGATTGAAGTACAAGAAGTAAAAGGTTGGTCCGACAATGGTCGGACCAGAAGGTAAGGCATAGGAATGGAACAAAACATCAGAATGGAAGGTACGAACCAGGTACAAGCTCGGAAGGTCCAAGGAACACCTACACAGCACTAGTAAGTCACATGAAACGATCAGAAGCCTACAGAATGTGTGTTGTAACCGTAGGGAACACCAGTTCCCTACACTCATGGGGGACTTCGCGACTGACTGTCCCCAGTCAGTCATGTGACCGTGTGAAGTCGCGAGTCGTGTCGTAAATGCAAGTTCGTCAGCTACGTGTCTTTCTTCATCTTCTCTTCTCTTCCTTACCCCACACCACAGCACACGACCACTCCGCTCTACCGCCATGTCCACCTATGACGAATTCCTTGCCCTCTCACAAGCCAGCAACGCGATGCAGGGCAAGACGCCGCTACAGGAAGTGCGCGAACATTTCGAGACGGCCAAGCAAGCAGTACTGGGATCGGCAGTCGCAGTTCCTGATGACAAGGAGGAGCTGAGGGAGGAACAGGAGATGTGGGTGAAGGAGTGGGGACTCCGGATAGTGCATATGAAACACCATCGTTCCCCATGCAGTTATTAACCATTACTAGAATGTCCTTACCGACATGATGCAGACGCTGAGGGATGACCACGGCAAGCTCGGGCAGCTCACCTCGAACGAGAACGCAGCAATCGGGAGGGCACAAGAGGTCCACAACGCATGGAAGGATATCGAGTGCCTGTATGAAAGCAGAACCGTTGTCAGTCACAATTTTGGCGAGTGCGCCCCACCGGCATAGGATGTCCTCATAAATGAAGGACGCTAGTGCAGAAGCATTCTCAGAACGAAGCATACGCCATTCCGGATAGGAAGTAAGTGTACAGCGAGCCTGGATGATGACACGATAGCCACCAGACCGAGGCATCACCATGGTATCAATATGTGCCTTGTGAAACAAACCACCGACGACAGGAACGGAAGGGGGGATATAAAACTTCGCAGTTTGACGACGCTGACACTCGTGGCAAGTACGAACAAACCACTTGACATCATCCACCAGCATGGGCCACCAGAAGTGCAGGAGGAGGCACATCCAGACTGTGAAGACACCCTTGTGCCTGAGGTCATCGTGAGCCTCCTGAATTAGTCCAAACCGTTTCTCAACCAGAACAACGAGCTGATGACGACCATGTGGCTCGTGACGCCAAAGGGATCCATCATGAAGAAAGAAGCACAAAGCTGTGCTGATGAAGGAAGTATAGTCTGAGTCAGAAAGGTCAGGAGGATGAATGCGAGAAGAAAGGAATTCCCAGATGCAATCAATGCGTGCCTCCTTAGTGATTGCCTTGGATGAACATGGGATGGCAGGAGGCGATGAATGTGCATCCGGAGTGGAAACGGGTGTAAGAGCATAGATGGGACATCCCATAATTCAGATGGTAACCCCAGAGGTGACACTATAAACGTCAGCGGAAGTGGAATAGGGAATAATACGATCATTGAGCAGCGTGACAGAAAACAAATAGGTGTCATCCAACCAGTCCTCGAAATCATCATCCTCAGGAGGATCCTCATCGGATGGCGGACAGCATGACAAACCATCAGCACCAGTGTGGCGCTCTGCAGGGACGTGCACGAGTTTGAAATGGAATAGAAGGATACCAGCGATCCAGTGATTGATGGTAGCATTCGGCTGTAGATCCGGATTGTTGATCATGCCCTTAACATACTTGGCATCCATTTTGACTGTAAAGTTAGCGACCCCGAAGATAAATATGCGGACGGCCCGCAAAGCATGGAACAGTCCGAACAACTTGAGTTTGGCTTGTGAATAGCGACTCTCCACCTCCGTAAGGCTGATGGAGCCGAACCGATTAGGATATCGTTTACCATCCGCCCCATCCTGTGATAGGATGTAGCCGACAGCGATGGAAGAAGTGTCGACCGCCAGGATCACTTCGCGTCCAGAAGCGTAATCAAGACGACGTAGTGCTGGGGACTCGATGATAGCATCCTTAAGACGCTGCATAGCTTCCGGTTGAGGGTCCCCCCAAGTGAAGGGAACACCTTTCCGGGTCAAATCGACAAGAGGTTGAGAAAGGGAAGCGAAATCGCGGATAAAAATTCGAAGTACTCCACACGTACCCAGGAAGCCGCGGACGTGCGTCAGAGTCTGGCATTCCGGCCAATCACAGATCTTCTGCACCTTGGCCTCGTGAGGGATGCGGCCATCATGGGTGCACTTGTGTCCGACAATCGTAGCGTCAGGGGCAGCGAGCACAAACTTCTTGGCTGACACCATAGCTCCAACGTTCTGGAGATGCTGCAGGATCCGATGGACAACCTGGAGATGCTCCCAAATGAAGCACCGAATGCCCGGATTGTCAGGAATTGTCTCGTAGGTACCATCCACCGATTGATAGCGTGTCTCTGTGGACTTGACAGGTAAGTCATCAACGAAAGGATATGTGAAATCAGGAATCTCGTCCTGAAGGATGAAAGCCATATCGGCCTGGTAAATCTGCACGGTGTTAGTGTAACCCATAGGAACAGTAGTGAGACGATGAGGACCCAAAGGACTGCTAAACATAGTCATGTCCTGGGAGTCTGAGTGAAGCAGACGCTGGTCATAGCCTGCGAACAGGTCTAACATGCCATAGACAGCATACCCAGCAAAGGATTCGGCAAATTGTTCGACAAATGGCGGGACAGAAGAGTCGCGAATTGTGATAGCGTTGAGAGGCTGTAGATCATGAATGAGGCGAAGGGTCTTGCCGTCCTGCTTGACGACACAGAACCAGCAAGAGCGATAAGCAGCTGTGGAGGGCTCGTAAACCCCCGAAGCGATCCGATCCTTGATAATTTGAATCGCTTCGTTCCACATTGCAGGCGGAACCGGAATATTGCGTAGGATCCACGGCGTGTGCGGGACCGTCGGAATCTTGACTGGAGGAAAGTATCGTTCGTCGAGTCGGCCTCGCTCGGTAGGAACCCAAGCGAAAGCGTTCTCATGCTCGCGGACAAGCCAGCAAACAAGCTTGAGCTTGGCAGGCCACAGCCATTTGGCTGGATCGAGATCTAAAACGTCAGCGCATGCCTGGGTGAAGCGGACACCCGGAACAAATTCAGGAGGATGAACAGGAAGCGGAACAAGACCAGCAAGCGGCTCCTCAGGCAACCGCCGGATGATGCAAAACTCCTCGTCGATAGGAGCCACCACCGAACGGACCTTTTTGGCTACCGGCTTGTAGGCAAGACAATGACGAACAGGATCGAAATAGTAAACCGACTCGAGAGCGGAAAGAGCTTCTGGGGTAAAAGTGGAACTCATGGATGACAGGTAGGTATAAGCAGGCAAAGGAGGACCAGGAATGAAAGACGTAGGTGAAGCGGACCCACGATACAAGGACTTTGCAGGAGAAGACGCGGAATAAGGGCAGAATAAGAAGGACGAAGTCATAGGGCGCAAAAAGGGATAGCAGGACTGGAACAAACCGGATTGGCATATAGACTCTCCCCAACCTCTCAGTGGATCATTGATATCTAAAAACCCATCTCGACCACAGATTGATGGTTCTGACAGTGTCTGCCGCTCCGACAGTGAGGACAACCTTCCGTCCAAGGCTGGGTCGGAAGCTTGTATACCTTCCCCATGTTAGGGTCGCATAGCGTGATGTCCTGAGCACCATCCGGATAGTCGTGCGTAGCTGCGCTCATGAGGCAGTGGAAAGGACGCCCAAGCAAGAGTTCGAAGTTCGCTCTCGCAAGTACTTGCACTTGGAGGCAAACCTTTCCTGCACCGAAATCGAGTGCTAGGTTCTCCATGACTCCTAGCGTCGAGTCTGTGCTAGTGTTAGCAGACGACATCGTCAAAACATGATCGGATCGAATAGGAAGACCAAGTTGCTCCCAAAACCGCTTGGGCATGGCAACAATCTCGGAACCTGAATCTAAGACACAGGTGATCGACTTGTCGGACCCAACCACCTTCGCTTGCAAGGCTCGCAATGGCAGGGTATGATGCGCGACAATCATTCCATCGTCGCTTCTGAGTATCTTGTGTCCGAACTCGCGCTCGACCGCAAGAGGGTCTCGTCCAGCGAGCTCGTTGACCTGTACAAGGTTAGAAGCAGCAAGACGCTTTACGGTGGTGAGTTCACGGAATTGCTTCCGGAAATCCGGAGCGACCGCAAACAGGTCTTTGACTGGTACCGGAATACTTGTCGCAAGGACACGGTCGAGGACTCGCTTAGGAGCGGTATCGTCCTCGAGTGGGAATGAGTACCTAAACTGCCCTCCTGAGGAGTATGGAGGGATAGGGTTAGCATTTGAGACGGGCGGAGGAACGTTACTTGGTGTCGGAGGACGAGAGGGACGATCAGGAGATTTGCCCTTGTCCGAACTGGTGACGGGCGGAGTAGGCGGACGAGACGGAGCCTGCGGCGACTTGGAAGAGGCTTCCTGCACTGCCGGAGACACAATCTCCTCGGCGACAGGAGCGGGCTTGTGTGGTCTGCGCGGAGGAACCTGCACTCCATCGAAGCGAACTCGCTTCCCCTGGGTATCTTTCACAGCCTTATCGGCCTGAAACGAAGCCCAAGCTTGAGCGATGTATGGCTGGAAGTCAGGTTCAGCGTCTTCGATAGACGTGTAGAAGGCGGAAGGTTCGATCTCAAGGATGGCAGGGGTTTCCGGATCGATTAACGACAGGATACCGGCAGTAAGGTGTGGAGGCGGATCTCTTCTGAATGTTGCGGCGGTTGCTGTTGTCGGAGCAGAGGAAGCCGGAGGAGGCCTCTGACGAATGGCCTCTTCAACCGCATCTCGCAGACAAGTACAGCCAGGAATACGCGGAATACGCGACCCATCCTTCATGAACAAACGACCGTTCGCTCCGCGGGCTACCTTTCCAGCATGGATGTAGTCCGGCACATGAAGGCAATCACGGACAAAGTGGCCGGGTTCACCACAAAAACTACAGCAAGAGTTCGAAGAGCTCGGATGCGCTAGGTTTACTTCTGATTTCACAGCAGGAGCGGGAGCAGCGGAAGATTGCGGATGAGGGTGATGATGTTGGTGACGCTGCGGAGGGCGGGTCGGAGTGTCGATCAATGGAACAGGATCGTGGAGCGCAGAACTGGTGAGTAAGAACTGCGCGGCGGTGACCACATCAGTCATCGGATACGGATCGTCAGGATGGTGGTTAGGCTTCAGGACGGATAGCCGGTGACGAATCCGAGACTGGAGGTCGGGGGGAATACCTTGCAGGAAGTAGGAGTCCCTATCCAAGTCGGATAGCTTCCTGGCAGCGATGAGGGCAGCAGTAATCTTCGTGAACTTTCGATGGAACTCGCCAAAGTTGGCCTGAGTTCTGATCGCCTTAGACTTGTATTCCTGTATCATATAGTGAAGGTCAGCGCGACTAAAGCGATTATTACCCTCGCATCCGGGATACAACGTTTTGACAGCGGCCACAAAAGGCGCCCAAAGTCCAGGAACTACCGTAGCTTCCGGGAGCATTTCCCAGACCTCAGCTTCCTCTAAATCTGCGTATCGGATCGCAGCTTTAATTTGGTCAGCCTCATTTAGAGCAGCGAGGTTACCAAGCAACTCTATGTCCTCGAGGTATCGCGGGAGAAGCGCAGGATTGCTTCCATCAAACTTCGGAGCGTTCTGGGTGCCCCGAAGCGGCATCTGAAACGCTTGTTGAGCCATTATAGAAGGTAGGTTTGAAGGTGGTAAAGCAGGGGGAGAAGTTAGCAAAGTGGTAGCGGGCGACGAAGAAGGAGTCGGATCGGAATGTAACAGATCCGAAGGTATAGGAGGCGAAGGAACAGGATGCGACGGTAATGGAGATGAAGGGTGGAGCAACGACGAAAAGGAAGGAGGAGAGGACGTAGGCTGTTACAACATCCGACGCGGTCTACGGTTTGCGCTATCACTCCTCTCTGTTCTGTCCGACCACTCTTCCTTCTTACTTAGATGATGCGACCTTCCCGGCATTCCCTTTGTATCCGCTGCCGGATAGGGACTCTTGAACTACTACATTTGGTATGCCTTACTTCCTACTTTCGGACACATTGCCCTCCCACAGCATCATCTCTTTATTGATGCTGCGTCTCCCCACGATCCATACTAGGTATCTCTTCGTTCCCATACTGGGAGTTACTACATTAGCGAGGTACAGCTCTGCCTAGGTATTTAACCAGTGCCATGTATTATCCTTGTTCTCTAGCTAGTTCTGCGCAATACTACGTGCAGTCTCTGGCCATCCGCGAGTCCGACCTTCGGATAGCGAGCTTCCGACTTCGACTAGTCTTCGTCCTACTATTGAGTGGACGCTGTCCGAGTGTTACCTTCCGGAACATAGGACGTTATACCTAGCTTAAGAGATTGTACGCGGTTCGCGTAACATAGGCGAAGAAGGACGCGATGTAAGAGGGGTGAGAGGCGATAAGGATGAATCGGGTAGCGGAGCACGACGAGGAGAGGACTGTATAAAGCCTCCTGGAATTGCAAACACGTCGGAAAAACTATTGGTATGAATATTCGGTTCCTGAGTCAAGACAGGAGCGCAGGAAGCACGTGGGTCCGAAATCAGCTGATTCGGAGCACTTTGCAAATCGGTTAGTGATGACAGGTGGAAACTAAAAGTACTGGACAAGTCGGACAGGTCCAAGTGGTTATGACGTGCCCTGTCAGGGGTGACAGGCCGGAGGAAATCGGAATCCTCGGATAAACTGAGACTTTGAAATTGCTCGAGTAAATTTTCAACTTCTTGACGCTGGGGAGTAGGTCGCAGGGACCTTCTAGGACGCTCTGGAAAACCCCTCGCGGTGGGCTCCAGTTGAATAACAGTAAGTTGGTGTGAAGTGAGAGGTGGGCGATATGTTCAACCCAGGGGTTTTGTAGGTCAGAGCTAGGACGAAGGGTTTACCCTTAATGACTCCCCAAGTGAGCGATGAGTGATCTGAGGTGGGAAGGAGCAGTCCAGACAAGTTCCGGACTGAAGTGAAGTACAGGAAGGTAGGAGGAAGCGTAGGAAGCATAGTGGTTGATGAGTATGACACTTGCAAACAATGAGAGACGTAGTCAGACGAGTTCTGACAAGGGCAAGCAACGATGGACGAAGGAAAGAAGCTTCCCTCCTATTTGTCATGCCTAGGACAATGCTTTATAGTCTGGGCATACCCGAGACTGTCGACTTGTTGCTAAGCTAGTGACAGGAAGGTCAAGTCTAAATAAAGGTATAGCGCATTGTCCCATTGTAGGAATGGTGCAGTAAGTTCAGAATGAGCATAGATATGCAAAAGAAGCTAAAGGATCATAGCCCAAGAAGTAAAAGGTTGGTCATCTGACAATGGTTGGACCAGAAGGAAAGGCATAGGAATGAAACAAAACATTGGAACAAAAGGTACGAACCAAGTACATGCTTGGAAGGTCCAAAGAATGCCTACACAGCACTAGTAAGTCGCATGAAACAATAAGAAGCCTACAGAACGCGTGTTGTAACTGTAGGGAACACTGGTTCCCTACAGCACCCTTCCCAGAAGCTGTCTGATAAGAATCTTGGACCATTTGAGGTCATCGCACACCCTGGAACTCACTCCTTCATGCTCTGACTCCCTGAGTCCATGAAGTCCATCCACCCTGTTTTCCATGTCTCTCAGTTGGAGCTTTCAGCTCTGAATACAATTCTGAATTGCATACAACCTCTGCCACCTCCAATCGAGGTTGATGGAGATGTTGAATATGAGATTGCAGAGATCCTTGACTCAAAGATTGATCACAGGTGACGTCATTGCCAACTCTTCTACCTAGTCCGATGGGCCAGCTACAAGGGGACTGATGAAGAAATCTCATGGTTGCTTGCCATGGAGTTAGGCAATGCCAGCAAACTCCTTAACAACTTCCACTCACAATACTTAACCAAGCCCAGGCCATTCTGGCCTTAGACATGCTCCTCTGGTCATCTCCAATCCAAGATGCATATGATTCAACAAAATTACAACTAAATACAAGGCAAGGGGTGATGGCCATGCTACTCCGGGTTCTCCCCCTCCGCATCCTTCCTCTTCTCCTTTTCCCTATTCTCCCGCCTCTCTGCTGCCAACTCCAGCAGCTCCTTCTCCACCTCCTCTGTGTCTCCTTCCTCTCCTTCCTCTCCTTCCTCTTCCTCCACTTCCTCATCATTGTTGTCGTCCTTGCTCCCTCCATAGACCTCCATTGTCCGCAGCTCCACCAACTGCGAGAGCAGGCAGTTGGTCTTGGACCCCCTCCAGACCTCCGCTTGTAGGGCATCGTTGATCTGGTCCAATGCATCCCAGATGTCTTCCAGCACCTCCAAGAGCATGCTGCCAGTCTCCTCTGTCTTCTGCGTGCCACTTGGCCCTGCCTCCAGTTCCTCCACCTGCTTCCTTTTCTGCGTCTTCTTCTCCAGCTCCTCCGCTCCAGGCCTCTTACACCCCACCTTCACCTCCCAGCATGCCTCAAACACCATGGACTTGCCTGGACCAAGGATGCACTCCAGTCCCCACTCCTCACACCATTCACACAAGGATGGCTGGGATGCCCTCTTCTTTCCCTTACCAGCTGGCGTAGCCAGCTGCTGCTTCCACACCTCCTCTGCCTGCTTCCGATCCGATCAACCCCTCTATGCTTTGACAACCATGCCACTCACCCTTCTCTGGGTGGCCTCTTCCTGTCGCTTCCGCATGGACTCTACCTGCCTCTGCTCCTGCTCAGCAGCCCACTCCACACGCTCTCTCTTCTCCGCCTCCTCATTTGCTTTCCTCTCTGCTTCCTCACATGCCCTCTGCTCCACCACCTCTTTCTGCAGCCCCACTCGCCTCCATCATTCCTTGAACTTAGCATCGCCGACTTCCTCACTGTTGTCCTCATCCTCTGCGAGTTGCACGTTGGACCACTCAGCGATCTTACCAAGGTCAAGCTGCTCAGACATGGTGGTGGTTGATGAGAGAGAGCAGTATGCACAGCAAGTTGGACTTTATACTCCATGGTGCAGATGATCCTGGAAATTTGGACTCCGCATTTTTCTCACTCCACTATCCTCGCTAATGGCCTTCAGGGGTTCAGGCCTAAGAGGGGGATACTGTCATATCCCATGTCCACTCCGGTCCTCCGGATCATGTCCACTCGAACTCCGGTTCTGTTTCTACCTTAGATACTTTCTGTACACTATCGGACTCCTATCTCATTTCCCCTTTTGTCTCTCCGTTTCTCTTACCTCCGTTTAGTTAGCTCCACTCTTAGATTTCTCCCACAGGCTGTGTTCTCTATGCGAAGCACAGCTCCGGCATTCTCGTACCTGAAGCACAGCTCTGGAGTACTTTCACTTGCGTTCCGGCTTACTGATCTCCTTCTTACCAATCATACATATCTCCATTAGTAGTACACCTCTGCACTCTGTATATAAACTCTGTACTTAACACTGTAAACCTCAGTTCGAATATCATCTTAGTCTCCTCTTTCCTACTCCTCAGTTCCTTCGTCAGATTCCATTTCCAACAACTCTGCTCCTCCGTCCTCCGAAATATGAGGACATGAACATGCAAGGGCGCAGCGTGCAACTCCACATCGCTGAAGCCAACGTCCTCACCACTCTGTCCCCTTTGTCCCCAGTCTCATCCCCTCCTACACCTCCGACTAACCGGAGTAGAGCGGAGAGGAACCAGACTTAACACTGTCCTTGGTCATAGAGTGCTAGTAAAGAAAAGACCACCAGGTATGAAGGTGGGGTCCTGAGACCAATGATGATGATAAGGATTAAAGTGTATAGGGGGAATCCTCTTGAGATGGCAAAGTCTCTTGTCCAGGCAATCGTGAGCCTGTTCAACCCTTTATCAAAGGGCATCTCTCCTCTCATGTTCAGCCTGTTGCTGGCACCCAAGTTCAATTCCCTCTCTAATAATAGCATTGACCTCACTTCCAATGAGTAGGTTGTGCACACTCTCGTCCTCACTAGGTATGAGTGTACTGGATGAGGCAGTGTGGAGGCTAGGAGGGGCTAGATAGTGGTGGATGGGTTCCCAATCTACTGGCTCTGGTAGTGGAGTGGGGGAATGGAGCAGAGTTACTGGATTGTAGTCTAGTGATCTGGATAATTGGCAAGACAGCAAGAAGACAGGTAGCAGTGAGCAGGTGTAGTAGCTAGATAGCTCCGAACTATCTCTGAGTACCTCCTTGGCTAATTTTGAAGCAATGTCTTGCTTCTTTATGGTGGCAGCGTCTCTATGCTCCAATAGGTGGAGAGGGACTAGCAAGAGTGAAAGGGATTCCTCCTTCTTTACAAGTGTGGTGGTGACTGTGGTGGGTTGCACTAATAACTGGTTAGTGCCTGATTATCCCTATGTGGCTATGCTGTGTCTCCTCTTGCTTACTAGTTGTATTGCATACAAGTTAAACTGTAAAAGGATAAGAGCATCTATTGGGTAGCTAGTCCAATAGGAAAGTAAGTAGTCTTGTCCTAATGAAACAACCACTTACCAGCCATGCTGAGTAAGTAGCTATTAGGAGCAAGGAGTCTTAGGAGAGAGAGAGCTGAGTGGGCAAACTCAAGAGGACAAGACTGGGTCCTCTGTGAGCTGGGGGTATCCCTTATATACCTTTCTAATATTTATATTTGTATACACTAGATCTAATGATATCCTGTGTCTACCTGAGTCAGGAGGAGTCATTTATACATGAGAGAAACATATGTAGCATATAGGGTGACAATGGATGAGTCACATGAGAGCAGTAACTATGGGCAGGGGTCATGAGGATTGACATGAGGTCACTATGTGAAATGCAGCTATGGTGATCATGTGGCCACACAATGAGTCACATACTCAAATCAGGTAATCTGGATCTTGGACTGAGGTGAGCCAGCAGTTCAGCTATGCATGACAGTGCAAGGCTGTGCACAGCCATGCATACCTGTGTGGACCTGCACAGAGGCAGCATGACTAGATGTCTGTTATGGTTACTAGAGTGGACATATGTCAAACATGTGCTGGAGTGAATCAATATGAGTTGGAATGACTTCAGAGTGGTCTAGATGAGTCCAGACCAAGTCCATGAGGCATAAGGGGCAATTAGGCTAGCTAAGCCCAAATGCAGAATAGATAAGTGGGTGAAATCCATATAAATTCATAAGATAGTCAGATTGGACTAGAAAAGGATGGAAAAATACTGGGAAAAATAGGAGAAAAATATGGGAGTGTAACAGGAGGTGTCTTGCAGGATTTGAGCAAACATCTCACCTCTGGATTCACTGTCCGAAGGTAGAAGACTTCTGGAAGGGCCTAGGATAGCCATCCTCTGAATAGCCATTCGAACCTTGATAGGTTTGGGGATTTTAGATGAACACCTAAGCATAGCACTTCCCTGCACAATCACAACTGCTCCAAATCTGGAGCCATCATCTGATCCTACTTTAATAAACACAAGAAGTGGCTTTACAGGTGTTTTTACACATATTGATGTAGCTTTCCTCAGGTAAGCTGTTGGTTCCTTGAGGCCCTTCTGTAGATCTCTGTTGTCAAACAGTACATCCAGCATTTGTTCCTGTCACCATTTGCCTTTATCTACCTACTATGATAGATCATCTTATTTTCTGCTCTGATGTCATCTTTTCAACATGGCTTCTTGGTCTAGGAAGCTTGAGCTTGCACTGACTGATACATCAGACTTGGATTCATCATCAGAACTTTCTGATCCCTTCTGAGAATGCTTGCTGCTTCATGTCTTTCATCGCAGCCTTTTAACATTCTTCTGCTGGCCAGTGTCCACTTCTCCAAGGTCTTCAACCAGTTCCTGCAAATTTCCCATTTTGTCAAACCAATAATGAAACTCAAACACATCTGCTGGATGCCTCTCTTGTCACTCTCTGATGAACTCCAAAAAGCAGGTAGTATCAGCCTTTCTCATGTGACTTGGGTCATTGGGGAAATTAAATCCCTCTGGAAGGTATTTTTGCAATTATTTGCCTGCTATCATGGGCCAGGCATCTGAATGGAGTGCTGCTAGATTGCCAGCCACATACTTGGCCTGTGGCAGTTTTGAATAACATGACCTCCACCTAGATTTCTAGTGACTTATGATAGCATGCAGTGATGAACCCCCTTACCATATTTTGACACTTGACTCTGGAGGTGTTTGTAAAATCACCAATGTGAGTACTGCTATCTGCAGCTGTCACCAATTTTGCCATATCTGTTTTCTGCTTCTGGTGCTTTTTCATATGAGACTGCTCATCTTCACTAGAGGGTTGGATTTCTAGATCACTTCCCCCTTCCTTGAAGATCTCTAGCTTCTCACTGACAAACACTTTCCAGTCATGCTCCACTTTACTGACTGCATAGAATGGACAGCCAGCCTCAATCTCTACATTGAAATTGCCTCTGTATGGAACATCAGCTGGATATTGGGGATGAACAGAGACATACACTGTAGTAACCTTGTGCCCCTCTTCATCCTTCCATCCAGCTAGTATTATGATCTGCATGCCACAGGCCCACCACATCTCCTACACAAATTCACAAAACACGCTTTGCCTGAATTTGGCAGTATTTCTAGAGCCCTCAATCGGATTGTATTGCTCACAGGGTAATTGTTGAATACATTCCTAGCCTTCATGTCATTCACTGGCCCCCTCATCAAATTCCATTCCATTGCTGTTTGTGCAGTGGAGGCCTTCTTTTTCTCCATGAGATACTCCATCATCATTGTCAATGCTGCCTGGTAAACTTCAAGTGTATTGGATGTTCTAAGTTCTTTCTTGAACTTGTGGATGATGATGTGATTGATTTCCTTCTTTGTTTCCTGGATTACCATGTGGGCTATCCACATCTGACCAATTTTGATACAACTATGGTTAGCTTTACCTTGACTCTGGTTGTAAAGCCATGTCTTATACATCTGAATTCAGTCTTGAGTTATGCTGTTGTTGACATGAGTTGCCAACCATGTACCTTCTTTCTACTCTCCCATTCGCCTTTTGGAAGGTTCTGGTTGTTACTCACTTTTTGCAGCTCCTGTTCAAGAGTGGTGAGGAGTTTTTTTCTTTCTTCCTTCCAAGTGCTGATCTATTGGGCCTTGCTATTGCTGAGAATCTCCCTCTCTGTAGCAGTCAATTTCAGGCCTTTTGTGGGATGTAAAACCCCTTTATCACTCAATGCCTCTTCCACCATCATGTGAGATTGTTTGTTGTCAGATTCATCACCTGATGAGAAGTCCTTATGGTCATCTGAGCTCATGTTAGCCATGTAGAAGCAAGAAGGATGTCAAGAGCCAGAACAAGACACAAAGCATTCTTTGTTGAGACCTGACAGCTTTCAAAAAAATTCCTGTTAACATTACAGCATCCTTACATATATCTGATGTTTTTTTAAGTAAAAAATTTATAATTTCTGAATATGCTGAATCACAACTTGTCAGTTGGTCATACATCAGCATTGAAGCACACCTCCCAGCCTGTTCAATGACCAAATGGCCAAGATGAAGGCAAAAGTACTTAGTCCATGCAATAAACCTACATGGGTAACCTGGGAGATGAGAAGATTACTAGAGGAGTGTGGACAAAATTGGTGCCTCATAAGACCAGCACTCTGTCCAAGAAAGAACAGCCTTTCAATCTCAATACTCCTAAAGGCCCTGCACACACTTCACAGGCTGATGATGGTATTTTCCAGGGAACATTATGGGAATTTGATGCTGTTGGGGACAACTTTGAGACTATACCCAAATTGTGACTGCCAACAAAGGTGCAATATGTCTGTCTCAACCTAAATGCCACTACTAATATGTGCAGATACAAAATGATTATATCTGCAAATGGATTAAGTACAGGAGAGATTATTTGCAATGCCTGTTAAAGAGTGAGATGCTGCCAAACCTGCAGCAATGTTCCCTGTGCTCAGGCAACAGAATATACCACTGTTCTGAATATTTTGGATGCCCTCTATATTGTACACACTGCTGCAGAGAATGACATCAACATTTACCATTTCATTGTGTAGAGCAATAGACTGGTGCTTTTTATGAGATGACTTCTTTATTTCTGGTGAGAAGTATCATCTGCTTGCTATGGGCATATAGAGAAGCAGCCTGCTGTGGGATCTCTCACTCTCTTTTGCATGACATGTCCACAACCCAGGGTTAATCTCCACCTGTCAGAGCTCAAAGATTTAAGCAAATGAGCTCATAGCACTCTGAAGTGTAGATCACTCTATGAAATCTGAGAAGCTGGAAATATACCCACACATATGAAATGGATGGGAACTTCAAGACAGAACACATCAAAGACAAGTGATCTGATGATCAGGTCTGGCTTATGGATGGCCCAGGCTTCATGGTTGCTCAACAGCCATATCACTAGTATATTGACCAAACCAATCATCTGCTGGAAGTATGTGGCTTTATTTGGGGTGTCTCTGAGCTGGCACTGATGCTCTACAGTGATTGACCTGCAATAATCATCAAGCAGTCAACCAGGCAAATTCTAATCACAGGCATTTAGAGGTGACTGGGATTGGGGCAACTGCATGTGCCTGCCATGGGTGTTTTGTACCTCATACAATAGTGGATTTTCAAAAGGGAGAAAGGTTTGCAGTATATCAATTTGAGATGGTGACCAACTTATCCAGATCCAGACAACTCAATATGGACTATTCACTGGTGAATGTACTCCAATACAATATAGGCAAAATCTCTTATGCAATTTGTTTTTACAACATAAATTGCTCATATATGAAGAGACTACAGGATAGAGTGAAGAACAATGGTCTCCTGGATTTCCTGTCAGACGTAGATGTTATCCCTACAATTGGAATCTGGGATGTGCATGGACATCAACCAGAGTGCTTCCCCAGATATGCATCACTTTTCAATCAGGAGACATCGGTTGGATCAATGGAGAGATCATTGAGACCCTTTGGTCTAGTCTAAATATAGTCTCTGGATCTACCCATAGAATGTTGTCCCCATATAGGCAAGAGTTCTTGGATTACCAGATGACTGATTCCAACTTCATGAAAATGATTTACATGGGTAGACAATGAAGATGCTGATTGTGTAATTCTAACACATTCTTCCCCTTAGGAAAGCATTTAACAGGAAAGTTACAAGCTGTGTGCAAAGCTGAGAATGAGGCCTACAGGGCATTTGGTATTTTGGATGACACTATTCCTGAGAAGACATGGATGGCTTGGCTGGAAGAAAGCCACCAGGCACTCAAAAGGCAATTGAAGGATGTGATAGCAATGGACATCTTTTAAATCAAACACAACAAAGGTATGAGAATTCCCTTGCCTTTTTGCTCATGAATCTCATTCTTTCAGCTCCTACCATTCACACAGTCAAGCTAGATCTGCTGTCTAGAAGCACCAAGGGTGTCTTAAATGCCCTACAAGGCTGAACAATCTGGTTGATAAGGGGACTGAAAATAGAGGAAGGCTCACTCATATTGCAAAGGGACAGAAAGCTTCTTGGGAAACACTCTACAGATATCCAGTGATTGGCAATTGCCTGTTGTGTGGACAGACTGGTAGCAGAAATTTCCAAATTTCTTTCTGAAGCAATCACATACATCAGTGAAGCATTTGCCAGCATGCATGAGTCAGACAATGAAATTTCCACTGACTGAGATGAGGATGATGAGGAGGTACAAAATGCCATAAATGATGCAGGAATACATTTACTAGTTCTTCCTATTCCCTCTACTCTGGGATGCCTGACCTATGGTGAAATCAGATTAGGGCCTCCAGCAGATGAATAAATACAACTGTGGACCAAGCAAGTGGATGATGCTTTGCATGCCATCTATTTAGCACTGGCAGACAAAGCAGTGGTATTCTGAACACATGTTCAAAATGCTAAATATCAGTCAGCAATGACTAGGGCTTGAGCAAAGGTTAAGGTCATTGATGGGGCACTATCCAAGCAGATAGCAATTTATCAGAAATACTACAAGGCAATGGTTGCTCTTCAGACAAATAGTGATGTCTTGAAAAGATATCAGACTTTGCAGGATGGTGACCTTAAGGTCAGTACCACCATTACCAATCTAAATGGCAACATCCACCACTCAGGAATCTGGCATGGTTTTAGTCCCTCAATATTCCACAAGATGTATCAGCAAGTGACTGGATGTCAAAGTGTAGGTCAATTCAGTGTTTCTTGGCAATTCACTCAGGTCATTCTCATTTCTTCAGTTTATTGGATCAATTGGCACTGTGCTATGGCTGTCCAAGATTGCTGGTGAGAGGAGAGTGAACTAATCATGGCAGAAATGTGATGGACAGTCAACTTTTTGTAGCAGAAAGTCAATCTTTGGGAGTCACTATAGTCAGAAGGCAACTCTGATATTTCTATTGGCCACACATGTTATGCTGCCCAGCAAGCTACAGTCTATGCCCAATTGCAGGATCAATGTCTTACAGCCTGGGAAGTATTATGAGGTTGAAAAGAATATTTTAATTACACCTCCATAGTGACTATGACCTGTACCTGCAAGATCACACAATATACTTCTAGTATGCTGACAATTGAGGACAAAAGCTCAGTGAGGCTAAACTGCCATGTTATATTACCTGACAAGCTGTGGCATTATGCCTGTAACAATGAATGTTTTGGTGACATGTAATGCCCATTGAACTCTGCAATTGACACCCCATATCACCACCACTCTATGTGCCATTATGTCATCTCCTTCTGTAGTGGAAAGCCTGACCAATATTTCCCACAGTGTCCTTCAGTGAACTCTATACTATTCCATGTGTCAAATTGAAGCCATGGCTCTCTTTCTCAAACATCTAGCTCCTGCCCATTGGTCAGCCAATTGGTGGAAATGCCTGGATCAGGAATTCATGAGTGATCCTTTGATGATCCTTGAATGTGCTTCATCTAAGCATTTTAGAACATGCTTCACAATCTTCAGCTTGCATATGCTATACAGGCCACCATTGTTATTCCAGCACCTGCATGCCAAGTGCTATACCACCCTACAACAACATGAAGAAATTTCCACCATCACCATGCATGCAGAGATACACATCAGACCAGGAGTGCAAGAAAAAGACTGGATTTTGAGCCTCCATTCCTGCACTCCATGTTGCTGAACACTTGATCATGGACAACAGCACATTGATGTGCTCTAGAATACACAGATGAAGTTTGGAGGATGAGGAGGTGATACAAATCATCCAGATCATATGTCATTATAATCCTTTACTGATGAGTATGAATGGTACCATCTACCTGGTAATCCTCAGTGACGTAGTGTTTCCGCATGCAACTTGCACCGTAAACTTGACTATGTCGCGAAGCACAATGAATATCAGCACACCAGGGTGTGATGTACTGTGGATGGATGGCGCACATCCCGAGCAACCTGAACGCGTGATACAAGGGTGGTGGGGGAGGACAGAGAATTTCAACACAAGCCAGCCCATACCAGAACTCTGTTTATATCAAAGTCTTCACCGTGCGACTCGGAGGAGCAGTCAGACGTCCGAAAGACGATCTCGTTGTAGCCTGTACATAGCATGAACATCTTGGCAAAGCTGATGCAGAGAAGGTGCATAGCATACCGAGAATCAATAACGGGATCTGCGACGCTCTTGCGTGATGAGAGAATGGATTGACAAACGCGAATTCACTGCCACTACATGAGACAGGAAGACTCATGACCAAAGGTGTCCCCACTCTGTCGAGTGTCTGCAGGCGAGGGCGAAATTGGACACGGCAGATTTGAGTAAAACCAGCATACAGTGTTCCTGGGATCAGACGCCAACATTGAAATCATGTCCAGGCTGAGGGCATTGTGGAGCAGTGATATTGAAGGAAGGACAGAATGGCAGCAAATCCCTGCTGTCAGGCCTCGGGGCGGGCAGCACAGATAAGTTGAGGCAGCGTCTGAACTTCACAGAGCTAGCCGGCCAAGTCAGCACTCCCGCTTCCAGAATGGCCACTCAATATTTGGCACGGTCTCCGTGTCGCTCGAGGCAGGTCTCCATCGATCCGGGTCATATTGCACAGCCCATATTTTCATGCCGGCGGTGGTGAATAGTATTTCTCCCCGGATGGCCTAGCATTCATTGAACATCGTACAACTGGAGACGGGGAAGGTGCCAACTCGGTTCATGAAGAATGTTTGCTACTCTGCTCAGTATCTTTCAAGGTTACCTCTTAGAGCCCTATGTCAGAGATTTCAGAGGGTCAAATCCGGCTTGCGAGAGGTGCGGGATGCTTGTTTGGTTTGGTATATGCAAACTTGTTCCATAGAATGGTTGAACAAACAAACAGCTTGATTTTGTTTCCGACATCCAGCACCCGTCCAATCTATTGCCTGCAAGTTGTCTTCAGTTCTTGCGAGCCCTGTGAAAGCGCACATGCCAGAAATTCACCATTTCCTGCCATGTGGTATGGGCTCGATGGGGATCACCTGAACGTGCCACAAGCATGCTGCGATTTCCCTTGTTGTTGGGCGCTTTAACTGAGATCACCTCAGGCACTGGTGGTGCGCATTGCACCAAGTTGATAGAGTTCCTGTGGCCACCGCCAAGCCCGTGGAGCCACAAACACTGCAATACACAGAAGAATGCTCCGAGATTACATTTATGCTCACAATAGGCACGTCCTTTCATCATGGCTGCTCTAATCAAGGTCTGATGTGGCTGGATCATCATAGGTCCAACTCTGGCTCACCGTGACCGTACTAGGCTGTTGTACTTGTGATTCGATTGTGAAGACAGCTGGTGCATTGTATATCTGGCAATTTGAGCTCAGCTCAGCTTTTAATCTCCTACCGTGCCATCATGAACCATTGAAGGGAAGAGCGCGCTTCGTCGCAACGCCCCATGTGCTTTGCATAACGTTCTGTTCTGGCGGTCCACACATATATTATGCCAGCGCCTTCCCTGTACTTGCCTTGCTCCTTCTTCCAACGTGTCTTGTGTGCATCACCATACCACATTGTCGATGATGTCACCTGACCCTCAGTCCCCTCTGAAGTTACTTCAGCTTAACAACTACGCGAACAGTATGCCCACTCATTGTATTCAATGACTAATCTTACACACAATTCCAGTCACAATAGTCAGTGTGGTGATATATGACTATAGTACGTTGTGCCTTCCGCCCAGCTTATTCTGGAATACAAATATGGATTGTCCTACAGTCCTCACCTTCTCGAGAGAGGCATGTTCATCCCATCCCCATTGCCCATTCATGCTCTTACTAGGAGGGGTTGACCCGATGTGCCTTTGGCACATGGTGGGGAGGTGCAAGATGTTTCAAAGAAAAGATGTTTGTACAGAGAGAATTGGTGTGTCCGAAGCGTCCGATGTGCACAGCGTCCGAGCAATGTCCATATCAGGAAGTCGCGCCTTGGCTAAGTTGCCCTCTTATCACCGCACGCACGGTCATCCTCGATCGACTCTGGTGCCACCATCCTTGCAGATGGCAGCCTGAGAATGCTCCTGCACCATGTACAGGCCATCCAATTCGCCCGATGCGTCCTCGATACGGCCGTCCGACCTGGTGAGTCCATTTCCGTCTCCTGACATTTCTAGTGCTCGACTTGAGTCATCCTCGGCGACATGGCGGGTTCAGCGCCTCAATAGATCACTTGGGACGCTTATAGGGAGGTGTGGATGGCCTAAGTATGTCGCCAGTCCTGCATCTGCACTGTTCGCACTGACTTGTCGCTACTTGCGCCTCCCTTCCATTCAGCTCCGATGCCACTGCTGGTCGAGCCAGGTGCACGGACCTGTGCGCGCTCCTCTGCACCGTCCGGTGGTCCAGTGGGTTCCTCTAGTCGACGTTCCACCCCGTCACCGCCACTCGCTCCCTTGACGGCCTCACTCGACGACCTCACGACCTGCACCTCAGCC
>JBBPLV010000302.1:0-23402 GCA_038089975.1 Boletellus ananiceps | reverse complement strand
CAAGAATTTCACGATCACCTTGGAGGAAGGTCGGATCAGGACCTGGCGCTTTCCTCGGCGCTCCGCATTGACAATGTTGTTCTGCCATGCCTTCTTAACCCGTACAGCAGTTAGGCGCTCCAAAGACTCACAAGGCAGTCATTCTAGGTGGTGTGTTGGCAGCTCGTCACTGGTGTGGGAGGTGCGGATGCTCACCAAGACAGAAACGCGGACCATTTGGTTCAGGAATGCAAGGATACAGGGAGGCGTCCTGGTGCAAGGGAAGATTGTGGCGTGGTGGCGTGGTGGCTGTGAACAACTGTACAGTACCACTCAGCCACATTTGGGAGGTCTATCCAGACCGCGTACGAGCTCGTCACCTGAAGTCCATGGTATGATCATGTGCGGTGCGCTCGCTGTGTGTTCATCGTGTTGTAGGGCCGTGTTCGCACCAAAACCACCAAGAGGGCTTCCCGCCTGCTCATCGAAAAATAGTTCGTGCACCTTGTACCAACCGGTTTCGCCCTGAAGCCCGCCTCGTTTAGCTACCCCCGCCTCACACTCGACTTTCACACCAACAAGCGTATCATCGATGAAGTCGTCCGTACTTCGTCATTCTTCCCGCTGCCTCTGAGTTGATTGTCGCTCTGATCTAGGCCGTCGTCCCCTCCAAGCGTCTTCGGAACAAGATCTCCGGCTTCACGACCCATCTCATGAAGCGTATCCAGCGTGGCCCAGTTCGGGGCATCTCCTTCAAGCTTCAAGAGGAGGAGCGCGAGCGAAAGGATAATTACGTCCCCGAGGTTTCTGCGCTCGACACGGGCGCTACAGGACTTGAGTTGGACAATGACACTTCGGCAAGTGTCACGTTACTTCAGGCGTGGATGTCGCTCACGAAGTAGTGGACTGGTAGGACATGCTGAAAGCCCTCAACTTTGATATTCCACACAACGTCGTCCAGGTGACCATAGCTCAGCCTGAGCGGGCGCCACGCAGGGAAAGACGTAATGTACCGGGTGCGGCGCGATCGTGAAAGAGGAATGGAATTAATGACATGTTTGCTGCCTAAAGGCCTGAGGACAGACGGTCATGGTCTTGAAAGTTTACTGTTCCTTTCTATATGCGCTGCAAAAAACTGGATTGCCATCGCTGGACCATGCGCTACTAGCACTTGGATATGCACGAATGAACACGGGCCGATGATAGACGCAATTGATATTGAATGTTGACACGTGACGCGTGACGCTTGGACGCTTAGGGAAATGTTAGAGCTGAGGAGAAATGTGCCCTACAAACATCCTACAGTGCGCTTGTATTTTCGCCGTACTGTATCTAATGCAGTGTTCAAAGACTTCTTGAGACTACCCTATACAATCGGGAGTAGCAATTCCCGGTAACTACTCGACGCCAACCAGTGCTTCCGCAGTCTTGTCCCTCATGCCCTTTAAAAACTGTATGAGATTTGTTCCTCCGGTCCCCTTCAAGGGGGGTCGGTGTTCCTCCAATTCCATTTTTCCCGCCTCTTCTTCCGCCCTCCTCTCGCGACGCGCGGGTCCGACGATGTACACTGCGACAATCCGGATATGCGCGTCTCGAAATTCTCTGACTGCACGCACGGCCTCGTTGTACGCCTCTCCAAGCTCGGGACTACCACCGATGACCAGATTCCGAAGGGGTTTCGGGTTAGCGATCAAGTGACGCAAAAAGTTGCGATGGGGCTTTGGCATGTAAATTTGCATGCGGCGGAGCAATGTCCGCCTGTCGTCGCGCGAGGCACCCTTGCCGGAGCCGCAGTTATCGAGACCGAGAAAGATGTCAAGGGCATGAATGAGCGCGCTCTGCCCGGCACTCGGCCCGGACAGGTCCGATGGGGGGTCCATGTCCAGATGTGCGTCGAGTCCCTCAAAGACCCACCTCCTGTCGAGCGGATCGGCGTCTTGGCCGCGAAACCAGGGTCGTACGCTGTGGTAAAACACGTCGGGATCGCAGCTCTTGCGAATGTCCAGGAGGATGCGCGTTAGGTCGTCGACGACGGAAGCGAGTCTGGAGAGGAAGTGCGTGATGCGGCGCACAGCAATGTCATCTCCGACGAATATTTCGTCCATGGTCGCGCGCATGAGTTCGAGCGCTTCTACACCCCGGAGCTCGATGCGTGCCGATGCCAAGTAGAATTCCTGCTCGTCGTTCGTTCCTGTGAAGAGGTCCTGGCTGCAGAGGTTACAGAGCGTGGGTGTCTTGTCTTCTGTGGGCGATGCGAGAGTCCAGTTATAAAGGACGGTGTCCGAGTACGTTGCAACTGGGGGAAGCTGGAGATGGCCCGCAACTTGGAGGAGTGGGATGGAGATGGTGCGTGGGATGCGAATGTCGGCGTCGAGAGGGAGGGTGTGAATATACATGTGCATGATGAACGTGAGCACATGGTGGGCTCGTCGCAGTAATATCTCGGACGCCGTGAGACCTCTTGTCGAGAGGACAGGGAGCTGGGTGTCCCCACGCGGTGCGAAGGTTCGGAAGGCCAACTTGAGTGTGCTGTCGGCGACGCTGGGAAAAATGCACTCACATGATGGCGCACGCTCTCGCGCCATGATGCAGACGTAGCAGCCTCGTCTGCGGCGAGGCCGGGCTTCACTGCGAGCTGTAGTTTTGCTGCCATGGCACGGTCGAGGGTCCTCTCCCATGGCTCCCATTCGACAGGGAGCCGGCTGATTGGTGGATCGGGCGGCATGAAGCCGGTTCGTGTATCGACGTCGAAGTCATGTGCGGCGAGGGTGGACGTGTCGACGAATCCATCCGCGCGGCTGACGACGAACTCCGGACGAGGTTGGTTGAGGAAATGGAGAGAAGAAAACGGGCCCGACATGCTCGCTGCGACGGATCGGTGACGCTTATCGGCGATGACAAACACGATCCGCGGCTCGGCTCATCGCGGACTTTGAAACTTGTGTGCCAAACATGTACATACAAGATGCAAGGGAGGACGACTCGGAACCCTCCAGCGAGGATGGGACGGGGACTGCCGCCGTTCCGAACCTTGCTTCATCGATCACCGACGCACCTCCACCGCACGCGCACCATGTCCACCGCCGATGCGCTCGTCGCAGAGATCACACAACAGACCGCGCTTGTCAACGAGCTCCGGTTGCAAAACGCCGACCCGGCCGCTCTCGACGCGGCCAAAAAGGCGCCCAGCGAGCTCAAGAAGGCGCACGGAGCGACCGGCATGGCGGGCGCAGCTGGGGCGAACGATGGCAGGAAAAAGGATCGACTGCTGCTCAAGACGGCCAAGGTCAGTCAGCGTTGTTTGCTACAAGCGATCGGGTCGTGATCGCATCGGTGTGTGCGCTCTTTTCCTCTTCTTTTTTTCGCCAGGGCACGCGTGACTATGGACCAGCCGAGATGTTTTGCCGAGAGTACATCGAGCGTACCGTCAAGGATACGTTCACGTCGTATGGGGGAGGCTGCCTCGACACGCCCGTATTCGAGCGCAAGGACGTCTTGACGGACAAGTACGGCGAGGACTCGAAGCTCATCTTCGACCTCATGGACCAGGGCGGAGAACAACTCGCGCTCAGGTACGACCACACCGTCCCCCTCGCGCGGTACATCGCCATGTCCGGCGCGACAGTGCAGGGAAAGATCTGGCAGGTGGGTAAGGTTTACCGAAGAGACAACCCGGTCATGTCCAAGGGACGGATGAGGGAGTTCACCCAGGCGGTGCGGTGTCCCAGTTCCCATCGTCCTTCCCGTTTACGCACTGATTCGTGCCGTAGGACTTAGATATTGTCGGTGCATGGGATCCTATGATCCCCGATGCCGAGATCGTCAGCTTGTTGTGTACTATCTTGGCCCGGTTGGACGTGGGCGAGTTTACGGTCAAAGTGAGATGCTCATCCGGCGACTTGGCGTCGCACGCGTACTGAACACACGGCACCAGATCAACAACCGCAAGATATTAGACGGAATCTTTGAGACGTGCGGGGTACCACCAGAAAAGATACGCACGATCTCTTCCGCCGTAGACAAGCTAGACAAGGTACGCACGCGATCGTGTATATGTGCCCATCCGCTCACTTGTGCATCGTCAGCTCCCGTGGTCGGACGTGAAGAAGGAGATGACCGATGAGAAAGGGTTAGTTGCCGAGGTGGCAGACAGGATCGGAGAGTATGTCAAACTCAAAGGTCAGGCGTCTCTACCAGGTGCATCTGTCACTGAGGATGAGCGACCATGACAGGCGAACCATCTCTGCTGAGTCAGTTGAAATCCGACCAACGGCTAATGGCCAATGCGAGGGCAAAAGACGGCATCCTCGAAATGGAACTCCTCTTCACATTGCTCAGCGCGTACGGCGTCCTTGACAAGGTATGTCGAATATCCCATGGATTTACTTTCTGAGCACGTCGACAGATCTCTTTCGACATGTCTTTGGCACGCGGTCTCGACTACTACACCGGGATCATCTACGAGGCGACCGTCGCTGCTTCGGCCCCCCCTGGATTCGTTCCCAACGATCCTTCGTCGACGCCGTCCGAAACGCTGCCCACAGCCCCAAAAAGGAAGGCGAAGAAACCGAAAGCCGAGGATGCAAACGAGGAAGAAGAGGTGGACGAATCCCAGGTCGGAGTCGGCTCGATCGCTGCTGGTGGGCGGTATGACAATCTTGTGGGCGCGTTCACGTCCGCGGCGGCGGGGGAGGGAAAGAAGGGTGTACAATGTCCGTGCATCGGGGTCAGTATCGGGCTCGACCGAATATTCGCGCTCGTATGGCCCAGGTGGGCGGACAAGGGCATGCGGAGCAAAGAGACGATGGCGTATGTGATCGCAGTCGGGGACGGGCTACTCGAGGAGCGGATCAGGCTCGTCCAGGAGCTGCGGGAGGCTGGCATCAAGGTGAGTCTACCTTGTGCGAGTCCATTTTTTTGCCGGGTGGCTGATGATCGTCATTCAACGTTGACCGTGTCATCTACTCTAGACCGACTTTTTGGCAAAGCGGAAGCCAAAGTTACCGGCCCAGTTCGCAGCGGCGGAAAGGGACGAAGTGCCCTTCGACATTTTGCTCGGCGGCGAGGAGCTCAAGCAAGGCCTCGTCATCGTCAAGGAACAGAAGTGGGAATTTGTCGACGGCAAAAAAGTGAAAGTGCAGGCGACGGACCAGGGCACCAAGGTGCGACGGGCTGCGCTCGTCGACTGGATCAAGCAGACGCCGACGTACGCCAACTGGTCGAGTGGCAGACTTGTCTAAGGCGTCGAGGGAAGAACGCTATAGTATGACATTATTTTCCTGCATTTTACTCATGGGGATTTTTGCTGGTGGTTATCGGGACATCGTATGCTGTCTATAGAGTATGAAATCCTGCGTAGTCACCCCGCGCATCGGCTCGATGTATGATCCCCGGTGAAAACTGGTTATGACCGGGTGTGACCATATCTTACCAACTGTTTAGTAAATACCATGTTCAGACTAGATAATATACTCCCTATAAAGTGGGAGTAATTTGAGATTTTTGATATGAGGAGGTAGAACCAGGTATTACCAGATCTCAATCCATATATACATTTCATATGTTGTGATAGTTCTGAATAATTTTCAACACCTTGGTTGAGCTCAAGCACTATCTGATGATACCTCACAACATCTCACAACATAACAAATTTAGTTAATTTTGATTTCTCATCACACCAGTATACATCATTGTCTCACCAAAATCAACTGCATCTCAAATTTTCTATTTGTATGTAATCCCAATTGGTAACAACAATTAGACTAAAAGTGGATGAATCTAAACAAGTGCAAACCACCAGACATTGACAAGTAGAGCAGACAAAACCTTGCAAGACCAGGATGGAAGTCAATGCAAATGAGTATGATTGAGAGCAGATTGGAGTTGGGATGTTGATGAGCAGAGCAGACAAAACCTTGCCAGTTGATGTGAATGAGAGCGAATTGCTATATTGACAAGTAGAGTGAACAAAAACTTGTTGGTTGATGATGTGAATGAAAGCAAATTGGAGTCAAGATGTTGACAAGCAGAGCAAACAAAGAACTTGCCAGTTGATGCATCAGTAAACTACCAAAACCCTCCAGAGCCCCACAGATAGCCACAGAACACTCACTATAGCCACAGAATATCACAGAACCTCCAGAACCCCAGACCTCCCAGACTCCTAGGATTACAGATTCACAGAACACTACAGTATTCCTAGAATCCCCAGGCCTCCCAGACTTCTAGACATCCAGTTCTACAAACTCATAGCACTTCACAGAACCTCCAGACTGCCTAGACTCCCAGACATCCAGACTCACAGAACTCCACAGAACCTCTAGACTTCCCAGTTCCCCAGACATCCAGTTCCACAGACCCATAGCACTCCACAGAACCTCCAGACTGCCTTGACCTCTAGACATCCAGACTTACAAAACTCCACAGAACCTCCAGACTTCCCAGACACCCAGTCTCACAAAGTCACAGGCACACAGTACATTACAGAATCCCAGGACATTTGAGCATCCAGACACCCAGCTCCACAGACCTATAGTCCATTGGTACAGACAGAAGTCCCAGAGCTTGAACCAATTTCTTTTGAATAGAAAAATTGAGCATAATCACTATATATCATGACAGTACTAATGTCCAACACTGCAAGCCTGAGCATACATGAACACAGTACAGCTAGTTGCAGACTGACAGCACTTTACTAATACTGGTAGACCATGCCTGTGTACTAATATTTGCTGCACTTTCCACTGCTGTTATTTCACCCATCCTATTGCTGTCCAATTTCCTCCCCTCTGGCCCTATTCCCTGCCTTGCACTGATCTTGTTGTCTTCATCATTGTTGGCTAAGGTGTATCACAAGTGTGGCTGCTCTATTTGGGTCATGGTGTAGGTACCCAATGGGTGTGGGTTTGGTAAGGCTACCAAGCACCCACACTCATACTCATACCTGTTATGATTCTTCTCCTTCATCCATCTATGTTCATCACCTCTTGTCTTTATCCTTCTTGTTCCTCTATCTTCAGTATGTTCATCTATGATTACATCCACATTCTTATCATCATGAGTGATCCCCATATGGCCATCTATCCTCTTCAGTTCCTTGTTCTCAATTCTTCTATGGACAGCCTCCTCTACAACTATGTCTGTCATCATAGCTTAGTATACCCCATTTCCATCATGTTCCATGAGGTTCTATGCTTACACATCCCCCTCTACTTATACCTGCTGCCTTGTAGTCTGTACTTCATTCTTGATCTGTGCAATATATGCATACTCTTGAGTTCTCTCAGTCCCAAGTCTCTCCAGTGACCTTTGTCTGGTCTTTGACCAAAGAGTCCTTCATCTCCTCAGGCTGAGTAGTACCTCTTTGTGAGTGTCCTATCTGAAGGATAGGTTCTAGTCATTGTCCTAGTCCAATCACTTAAGGTATGCCCTACATAACAAAAGATTGAGAATCTCCTTCATCCCTCCTATCTAGGAGCAGGACAGCTCCCTAGCCACCATATCTTGTCATATTTGAGCTCCAGAATCCTCTAATGAGGAAAACCCAGCCACTACACCTAGTACTCCTTGTATCTCTGCTGTTTTCCAGCCTCCCACCCCACAGTATCATTGTTGTCACATCTTCACCTCTCAAAGTACTCCCAGTCCAACTGCATCTCTATCATCTCAGTTTCTCCAAGTCATAACCTCAACTCCCCCTCAGACACCTATACTCCCAACTGTTCTCCCACTGTCACTCCCAAGCACTCCTAGTCTCACAGCCCCTCCATTGTCCTCTCAGATCATAGTCTCAACACCCCCCATAGTTCCACCTCAACCACCCACACTCCCAGCTGTTGTGTCCAAACTCAAAGCAGCCCTTTCTGCAGACTTCTCTGGTGAACCTGCAGATGCCATTAGATGGATCAAGGCCATGAAGGCCTATTTTACAATCAATGCCATGCTCTATGCCACAGATAACCACAAGGTCATGATGACCCTCAATAAGATGAGCAAGGGACACAGAGTCTCCTTCTCAGAAATGTGGTATGACCACATGACTGACACAATCATTGCCAATACCAAGAAAACTTCAAGTCCACATTTTACTCCTTCAAGACTAAAGCAACCACTCACCTTGGCCTCTCTAAGCTAATTCAAAAATCTTTCAAATATTACAACGGAGAAAGTGATGACAGATTCCAAAAGTATATCACAGACTTTCAGAATCTTGCTGCAAAGGCTGGAATTACCAACCAAACTACCCTCATCAACCAGTTCTCCCTGGGACTTGATCAACAACTTGCTATCATGATCCTCTCTATGACCACCATCCCCATTATCATCATCGACTAGATTGAAAAAGTCAAGACTTTCCATACTCAGAAGGCTCACATTGCCACCCTTTGAAAAGGACATAGGACTCCTCCACCTTTACTACTTGCTCCTCTGTCCCTGATCCTAATGCCATGGATATAGACTCAATCCATGTCTTGAAGCTCACTCCTGATGAACATGCTAGATGTTTCAGGGAAGACCTCTGCCTCTGCTGCTGAAAGAAAGGCCACAATGTCCAACAATGCCATACCTTCACTTTCCAGACTCCTCAAACTCAATCCTCAACCAATCCCTTCCAAAACCTATAGCAAGTCCAAGCCACCAACATCTCCTTAGTCACACCTCCCACTCCCCCTCCTCAAGTCAAACCCTCTTTGGCCTCAGATACTTATATCAACAATCTTCACACCTCTAGGAAAGATGAAGATAAGATCCTGCAAACTCTTAAGCTTTGCTTTGAAGATGCCCCCAAGGAAGAAACTACTTCAGGTTTTCAGTAAAGGAAGAAATAGCAATGTCGTCTTCTCTAGATATCTCAGCTGTACTAGTAGGACTTTCCAATGAATGCACCATATGCCTTCTAGTCCATCTAGAAGCAGGATTCCAAAGTGTTAACACCACTGCTCTTATTGACAGTGGAGCTACAAGCAGTTTCATTGATACCTCTCTCATCCCAAAACTTTGTTTAGCCATTCGACAACTTCCTCAGCCCCTCATAGCCTATAATGTTGATAGAACTCAAAACCATCAAGGGACCATCAAGTGGACTATCTCTGTCAATGCAATATTCCCTGATGCCTCAGACAGAGTAACTCTCCTTGTTACTTCCTTGGGTTCTCCCTGTATTTGTCACATCCTGTGTCAGTCTGGCCCCTACTTCTGATCCTCCAACCCTTCCTCTGATCTGACATCCCTAATTCTGACTCTGTATGTAATCTCTGACTCTGTAGATACCTCCAGCTCTGATTCTGACATCTTATCTCTTATCTCCATACTATATCTGACATTTGTACTCATGGCCAGCATCTCATGTTGCTGGTTCCAGACATTGCCTCCTGTCTTACGACTCCATACCTCATTAGTGATCCAGCATCAGTCCTCTCCAACTTCCATCTCTGCCCTCTGTGGTACATAGCCTTGGACTCTGTACTATATATACTCTGTACTTACCTCCTGTACTACTCAGTCTGAATATCAACTATAGCCATCTTCTCTTCTTTCCTCCTCAGTCTTCCTCTGTCGGATTCCATCTCCAACATCTCCATCCTCCTCTATCCAACCTCCGACCTCAGAGGACTGAGAGTGTGCAAGGGTACAGCATACTACCCCACATTGCTAAGACCAGCATCCTTGACACCTCTGACATTTCTGACCTTCTGGACACCTTCCAGATCCCTCTCGTCCATCTTGACCTTCTGTCTACACCTCTGACTGATCCAGAGTGGAGCAGAGAAGAATGGGCTCTAACAGTATCATCCTTGGGATGTCCTGGCTAAAGAAAAAGAACCCTCTTATTGATTGGACTGCCAACACCCTCACCCTCAAAGATGCTGTAGTACCTCTTCATGAGAGTCCACCCTGGAAGGATGTTGATACAGATCCATATCCCCCAGCACCTTGGCAAAATTACCCTTTCAACTCAACTCACCCAGTTAGAAAGGCCCAAAGAACAAGAGGTCCCTATATGGTGTAAAGAGTTTGCTGATGTCTTCTCTGAGAAAATGTTTAGTGTTCTCCCTCCCCATTGCTCTTTTGATCATGCCATCAAGTTAAAACCATCCTTTGTCCTGAAAATTGCCAAAATCTACCCTCTAAACCCAGCAGAACATGAAGTCTACAAGACCTTTGTAGAGAAGAACCTCAAAACTGGTCATGTTGTCCCTTCAAAGTCACCCCAAGCCTCCCTCTTTTTCTTTCTACCCAAAAAGGATGGTACCCTTTATCCTTGTCAAGATTATCAATACTTGAACTCCTATACCATTCATAATGCTTATCCTCTCTCTCTCATCTTGGAACTTGTTGATGATATGAAAGACTCAACTTTATTCACAAAGTTCAACATCTGCTGGAGATATAACAACATTCACTTATGGGAGGAGGATCAATGGAAGGCTGCTTTTATTGCTTCCATGGGACTCTTTGAACCCACCATCATGTTTTTTGGCTTTAACAACACTTTCCTGACCTTCCAGGCATTCATGAATCATATCTTTGCTGACATAATTGCTGAGCACTAGCTAAAGATCTACATGGATGACATTGGCATTCACACTAAGGATGATGTCAATCTTCATCATGCTTGAACCAAATGTGTCCTTCTCCAACTACAAGAATATAATCTTTCCCTCAAAATCTCCAAATGCTTATTCAATGTCCTACAGATGGAATACCTTGGACTTATCATCAGACATGGATGCATTCAAATGGACCCCACTAAGTTAAAAGCCATTGACAAATGGCAACCTCCCACCTCTGTCAAAGGCATTTGCTCATTCTTAGGATTTGCAAACTTTTATCACAAATTTATCCCAAGTTTCTCCAACCTCATAGCCCCACTTGCTCTCCTCACCAGGAAGGACAAACTATGACAATAGACCCCCCTCCAGAAATGAGTTTTTGACACCCTGAAAACTCACTTTCTTCCTCACCAGTCCTTGTTTTCCCTGATGTATCCCAGCCCTTCTATATCATGACTAATGCATCCCTTCTTGCTGTTGGAGCCATCCTCCTTCAGTCTGATCCCAATGGTGATCCCTACCCCTGTGTCTACTTTTCCAAGACCTTCAGCCTAGCAGAATACAACTATGACATCTATGATCAAGAGCTTTTAGCTGTCATTCTTGCCCTTCAAGAATGGTGACAGTACCTTCTGGGAATATCCCATCCTGTCATGATACTTACTGATCATAAGAATCTCTCTTATCTTAAAGACCCCTGCAAACTATCTTGTCATCAGGCCTGCTGGTCTCTCTTTCTCCAGGACTTTGATCTTATCTGGCAAGTCACTCTTGGAAATCACATGGCCCCTGCAGATGCTCTCTCTCATAAAGACCTGGTGGACACTTCCTTGGACAATACTTCCTCCCCCATTCTCTCTAACCCACTTGTTATCAATGCTCTTGATCTTATCCTTGCTAACAACATCCACTCCTCCTCTTCCTCTGACCTCCTTGTCCTTCATGCACTCCAAAACTTTCAACAAGGCTCCCTCCTCTTTCCTTGGTCCTCTCTCTTTGATTGGTCTTTTGACAACAGCCATCTCTTCTTTTGTCAGTGAATGTATGTTCTCTCCACTTCTTGATCTTCCTTTCTCCATGCTCTCCATGCATCCACCACCACCAGACACATGGGCTTCTTCCATATCAAAGCTCTCATCAAATGTGACTTCTGGTGGCCTGGTCTTGCCACCTTTGTCAAGAATTCCATTGCAGGTTGTGCTCTCTACCAACAGTCCAAAGTAAACACCTATCCTACCATGCCTCTCCTCACTCCTATTCCTTCTTCCATCTCTCTCCCCTTTCACCAACTCTCCATAGACCTTATCACTGACCTCTCCACTTCTTCTGGTTTTGACTCCCTTCTGGTTGTGGTCAACCACAGCCTTATGAAGGGAGTGATTTTTATCCCTTGTACTAAAACCATTCATGTTGCTGGGATAGCCCAGCTATTTTTCCAGCATGTCTTCAAGCAATTCAGCCTTCATGACTCTATCATCTCTGATTGTAGACCACAGTTTGTCTTTGCATTCACACAAGAATTGGCTCATCTTCTTCACTATGGTGTCTGTCTCTCAACTGCATATCATCCTCAAACTGATGGACAAACTGAATGAGCCAATCAAGAAATTGAAACCTATCTTCACATATTTTGTGCCAACCAACCACATACCTAGTCCTTCTTCATTACAACTGCCAAATTCCACCACAACTCCTCTTCTCACTTGTCCACCAAAGTCTCTTCCTTCTCACTCATGCTTGGGTATGAACTGCATGCCTATCCTTCTCTTGGAAAGACCTTCATCCCTGCACTCTCCTTCCAATCAATTGTCTCTCCTAGAAGAATCCAAGAAAGAAGCCCTAGCCACACATGAGCCTGCCTGCTGCCTCATGACTCAACATGCTATCTGGAATTTCTCCCCATGGAAAGTTGAAGATAAGGTTTGGCTTGAAGCCATCAACCTCTGTATTCCCTACCCCTCTTGGAAACTTGCTCTGAAGTGTCTTGGACCTTTCGAAATCATCCAGGTACTATCTCTGCTTACATACTACCTATGCCTCTCATCCACATGGAAGATCCACAATGTTTTCCATGCCTCCCTCTTTCTTCCTATCACTCTACTGATGCACATGGACCATTGTTCTCTTCACCACCTCCTGACATCATAGAAGGTGAAGAATATGAGGCTGACAGAATCCTCACACACAAGGGATCTCCTGGCCATTATCAGTATCTGACTGCATGGAAAGGTTACTCAGCATTGGAGAATACTTGAGAACCAAAGAGTAATCTCCATCATACCTCAACCATCCTACAATGATATAAGAAGGCCCACACCCTTTGATAAATGTCTCATGCCTATTATCTTCTTCTACACTATCATCATTATCAGTACCCACCTCCCTCTTCTTCACTATGTCTTTCATGTATTCCATCCCTTACCCACTTTTTCTCCCTCACACTCTGTTGTGTCTATCTCCTCTCCTTTGCACTCTCATCCTGTGCAACCTGTCTTTCTTCCTACTTCTTCTATCAACACACTCTATGTTGGCATTCTTGCAAATCCCACCCTTGTCCACACCCTTGAAAATGACCCTCTCTTTGAGGAAGACAAGATCTCACAAGAGCTAGTACATCTTTTTCTTGATTCTCCAAAGTCCAGATGTTTCATTTCCAATCTACACCGTCTGATTTACTTGTATATTTTGGTGTTCCCCTTCACTTGTTAATAAATTGCCTCTCCAAGCATGTCTTAATCCTGCTTCATCTTCATGGCTTTCATGTTTTCATCAAATGATTCAATCCTGATCTTATTTACCCCACATTTCATCAAGTATATTTGTCAATGCCTATGGACATCCATGATCATTACTTTTCTTCTTTAAATGCCATTCATCCCCCTTCTCCTCCATTGCCAATTCAATTTCCATCCTCTCCCCCTCCCCTTCTCACTCATATTACTTCTACCCTCATATGCCTCTCCCCCTCTTGATGACCCTCCCAACTCCTCTGATGACTACATCCTAGACCAAGCTATCCTTGCACACAACCATCAACATATCCAGCTTTTCTATCTCTTCAATGGCCAGTAGGTCCTCTCCTCCACAGTCCAGACAGTGGAGTCCTCTCTGGTCCACTAACCAGCCACCTCAAGCATGTGCTGCTTTCACTGCCATTTGTTGGGTCATTATTGAGACAACTATCTTGAGTATCATTGTCCCTCCTGCCAAATCCTTGCTCCTGGCCATCCCACTCACTGTTGCTATACCATACAATGCTCCTTCTGTCAACAATGGGGCTATAGAGAACACTTCTGTCCTGCTCATGCCTGTGGAAAATGCCATCAAATTGGTCATCTCCTCAATGACTGTCCTCTTGAACATTACTCTGTTGAGATCTTCACTGGTCCTGCTACATCATCTTCCAGGTCTTGAAGTCCTTGAGTCAGAGTCTCAAGAGTACAAAGGGGGTATTGTTACAATTCTTCTCCTTTATCTGTCTATGTTCATCATCTCTTGTCTTTATCTTTCTCATTCCTCTATCTTCAGTATGTTTATCTATGATTACATCCACATTCCTATCATTATGAGCAATCCCCATATGGCCATCTATCCTCTTTAGTTTCTTGTTCTCAATTCTTCTACAAACAGCCTCCTCTGCAGCTATGTCTGTCATTGTAGCTTAGTGTATGCTATTTCCATCAAGTTTCATGAGGTTCTATGCTTATGTGTCCCCCTCTACTTATACTATACCTGCTTCCTTGTAGTCTGTACTTCATTCTCAATCTGTGCAATACATGTGTACTCTTGAGTCCTCTCAGTCCAAAGTCTCTGCAGTGACCTTCATCTGGTCTTCAACCATATAGCTCTCATCCAGTCTTAGACTGAATAGTCCTTTGTCTCCTCAGGCTGAGTAGTACCTCTTTGTGAGTGTCCTGCCTGAAGGATAAGTTCTAGCCATCATCATAGTCTGATCACTCAAGGTACATCCTGCATAACAATACCCTTGCAGAAGATCAACTGATCCTGTGGATTGTGAGGTTGTGTGATGCACCCACTGGCCTGGGCTTGGTGAGCCATCTACACATGGCATGTGTGCAAGTCAGCAGGTGCACATGAGACACATGTGTGTGGTGTTGTGCAGGGCATAAATGGGTGGGTGTGCACATAAGGTGGCAGGTGTGCAGGGCAAGTGCACATGTGAGTGTGTGAGGCAGACACATGCAGCATTGTACAGGATATGGACAGGTGGGTGGGTGTAGGAGGTAGCAGGTGTGTAGAGTGAGTGTACACACAAGCATGTGTGCAAGGTGCATGGGGTGAGGAGGTGATAGGTGTGTTATAGGCATTTTTTTTGGTGATCAGAGGCAGGTGTAGAGATGGTAAGTACACAGGGCCTGAGGAGGCGGCCTGTGTAGAGGTGGCAAGTGCAGGAGACAGTGAGTGCATGGAGTAGCCAGTGTGCTTGCTGAGTGCATGGCAAGGCAGATAACAGTGTAAGAGGCAGTGAGTGCATGGGGCAAGTGAGACAGTCAGGACAAGTGTACAGCTCTTGTCTATCTTGTTGCTTATAGCAGGCTACCTCTGCACAGTCACCTGTCATTGATAGATGAGGCAGTGGGGTCAGTGAACAAGTTAGTAAACAGGTGGAGCACACCAATGAATGGGGCAGGTGTGTGAGACAGTAAGTAGATGGCCCTGTCCTCTTGTCACCTGTACTGGGCCGTCTCCATGCCATCACCTGTCTTGTCACTTGCAGCAGGGGAGTGAGCACCCTAGGTGGAATAGTGGTGAATGGATGGGGTGCACACTCAGGGGCATCTGGATTACCAGCAAATGAAACAGGTGGGAACAGGCAGACACACTAATGAGGTGGGGAGCAAATGTGTTGAGCATGTGGGAAGTAAACAGGTGGGCATTGGATACTGGGTGTAGATGAGTGTTTGCCCATCACACCATTGATGTGGGTGTGGGTATATCAGTAGGTGCAGGTGCAGGTGTGGGTAACTTGGTGCTGGACACCTGCAGGTAGTACACTCATGTGACACCTTGCTGTCAGCTCACCCTTGCTGTGTCTGAGCCTGAGCAATGCCTAGCAATGAGTGACAACTTGGGAGTCTCATCTGATGTGGCACAAACATTGAATAATAGTAAGTGGATGTGAAGTGAGAGGTGGGTGATATGTTCAACCCAGGAGTTTTGTAGGTCAGAGCTAGGACAAAGAGATTACCCTTAATAACTTCCTGAGTGAGTGATGAGTGATCTGAGATAGGGAGGAGCAGTCTGGATGAGTTCTAGACCAAGGCAAAGTACAGGAAGGTAGGAGGAGGTGTAGGAAGCCATAGGAAGCATAGTGGTTGATGAGTATGACACTTGAGAACAATGATGAATGTAGTCAGATGAGTTCTGACAAGGGTGAGAAATGATGGATGAAGGAAGGAAGCTAAGATGATATTTGTCATGTCTAGGACAACACTTTATAGTCTGAGTATACCCAAGACTGTCAACTCATTGCTAAGCTGGTGATAGGAGGGTCAAGTCTAAATAAAGGTATATCACATTGTCCCATTGTAGGAACAGTGCAATAAGCACAGAATGAGTATAAAGGTGTGAAAGAAACTAAAGGATCAAAGCACAGGAAGTGGAAGGTTGGTCCAATGATTATCAAACCAGAAGGTAAAACACAAGAACAAATTAAAGCATCAGAATAAAAGATATGAGCCAAGTACATGCTTGGAAGGTCCAAGGAACACCACCTACACAGAACAGTTGCATGGAATGATAAAAAGCATATGGAACATGTGTTGTAACCATAGGGAATACACATTCCCTACACTTGAGGGGGACTTTGCAACTGACTGTCCCCAGTCAGTCACATGACCATGCAAAGTCATGAGTTACATCATACATTCAAGTCCATTGGCTATGTGTCTTTCTTTTTCTTCTCTTCTTCTTCCTTACTATCATGATCCATGTCAGCTTTGACCAACTCCAACACGTGTGAGCCTTCCTGACCTCTTCTGATCCTGCTCATTCTACCTCCACTTCGCCGTTTCACTTCCGCTGTGTGGATCCCATTCCAACTCTGATCCAACTCAGATTCTGTCAGCCATCCTCTTTTGGACTCTTTACTGTACCATATGCTCCCCCTGTCACTGTCTCCTGTTGTTGTCATGCCTCTTGTCTGTCATGTACCATATGATACCTTCTCTTTCCCTTTTGTACTTACCTCCGAACATGTATTTAAGCTATGGTTCTGAGGGCTTATCCCTCAGTCTGAATATTGACTTTGATTCCCCTTCTTCGCTCTGCTCCTCAGTCCTTCCAGATTCCACCTCTGGTCTCCTCCTCCTTTGTTTGTCAACCTTTGACCCTCAGAGGACTGAGAGTGTGCAAGGGTACAGTGTGCCACCCCACATTGCTGAGACTGACATCCTTGATCTCTCCAATCATTCTGACCATTTCAGATGCCTTTGACCCCCCTCGCCCCCCTCATCCCCATCACTCACACCTGCAACTGATCTGGAGTGGAGTAGAGTTGAATGGGTCCTGACACTTACCCTATACCACAGTGCATGACCACTCTGCTCTACTGCCATGTCCACCTATGATGAGTTCCTTGCCCTCTCACAAGCCAGCAATGGAATCTAGGACAAGACACCACTACAGAAAGTGTGTGAATGTTTCAAGATGACCAAGCAAGTGGTGCTGGGATTGGTGGTCACAGTTCCCAATGACAAGGAGGAGCTGAGGGAGGAACAGGAGATGTGGGTGAAGGAGTAGGGACTCTGGATGGAGTGTACAAAACACTGTCATTCCCTGCACAGTTACTAACAGTTACTAGAACATCCTTACTGACATGATGAGGACATTGAGGGACTGTTGGAATATGACACTAGTATATTACTAATCATTTCGCTTATGTAATTCTGTAGTTAGCTTCACATCAGACTTCATTCCTCACCTTAGTAACCTCTCCTGCTGTTACTGAGGTAAGGCATCCCATTACTGGCATTCTACTTATACTGACATATACCAGTTCATAACATCTGTTAGGTATTTGTCTAATATTAACCTCTCCCACCATTACTGAGTTCATAACCTCTGTTAGGTTATGAGCCCTGGCCCTTACCACTAACTGACACATTCTACTCAAGCCAAAAATGTCCAACAGAGAAGACTGACTGCACCTCTCAAAACTCAAGGTTGATGGTAGCAACTGGGTATCCTACTAAGACAAGGTCAAGACCATTGTGAAGATGAAAGGGTACTACAAGTACCTGGATGGCTGTGCAGTACCTCCCATTGACCTGAAGAGAGGAAAAGATGCAAAGTGGAAACCAGATGCCACAGAGCTCAAGGCTATTGATGAGTACTTTGACAAGTATAACAAGTGGGAAATGAAGGATGCTTGGGTTCATAGTACCATCATCAATACCATCCCTGACTCCTTCTACATGCATATTTGCTGTGAGGCAACTGCTGTGGACCTCTGGAGACAGCTGCAAGATATGTTCTAGAAGTGTTCAAAGCTTGTTATGATAGATCTTCATTGAAAGCTCAATGCTATGCACTGTAATGATAAAGGGAATGTGCATGAGCACCTAAAAAAGCTCTGCACCATGTATAAAGAACTCTTAGCCATGGGTGAATTCATCACAGACACAGACTTTGGAGGAATCATCCTTAGCTCTCTTCCACCCTCCTATGATCCATCTATTGCCACATTGATCACCTCTATTGACATCAATTCAAAAATCCTCACCTCTGCTCTCATTGTCAAAACCATCACCAATGAATGAAATTGACACTAGACATGACAGTCAAAGAAGTTGCAAACATCCCAGTTGTCTACCACCAATGATGATAGTGCCTATAGTGCATCAGACAAGAAGCCTCCACACAGATGAAACTAACATGGCAAACATAAGGATGGCAACATGCCAAGGGTGAAGGGGGGCAAAGTGACAAAAGGTCACATGGAAAGAGTAGAAAAGATGAGCAAGCAGGCCAAAGGTCCAGCAAAGGGAAAGACACTGAGAAGGCCACAACAGCAAATGCTGATAGCAGCAGTGAGCCTGATAGTGTGTGGCTTGTGCATGTGAACAAACACTGGGATGAGAGCCAAAGCAGTGATGACAACAAACCTTGTGTAACCACCATTGACCACACACTGCTTGTAAACAAGCAATGCCACTCCACTCACCCAATCCTGTTCAACTCTGGGGTGACCAGACACATGTCATCCAATTGTGATGCCTTCACAGACTTCATCTCAATTGTGCCCAAGCCTATCACCACTGCAGACATGCATGTTTTCAAAGCAACTGGAAAAGAAAACCTACCTACTACCATCCCAAATGGCAACAAGACCACCCAAATCCTTCTCAAAGACATTTTGTACATACCACAGTGAGGCATGACACTTGGCTCAATCAGCCATCTTGACTCAGCCAGGTATGCTGTGCTGTTCTAGGACTCTCACTACAAGATCTACAACTCTCATAAGTGCCAGGTTGCTGAAATCCCTGTAAAATGTAGCCTATACATCATCAGAGATCCTCATAAGGTCTATGCTGGTGTTGTTCATACAAAGGAAACTCTCATCATGGTTGAAGCCCATGTTCACCTTGGCCATATTGCATCTACATTGATATGCCAGATGTTTGCCAAAGATATCATCACTGGGTTTACACTAGACTCTGATCATGTGATGATGGGTTGCTGTGATTCCTGCAAGTATGCCAAAGCTGTCAGAAAGCCAGTTGGGAATGTGCAAGATCCACCTTGTAAGGATAACTTTGGCAATGAAGTTCATTCCAACCTCTGGGGTCCTTCACCTGTTGCAATACCTGGCCACCATGAATACTTTGTTACCTTCACAGACAACTACACCTGTTACACAGTCTTGCACATGTTGACAATGAAAGATCAAACATTTGAGGTATACAAGGACTTTGAGGTGTGGGCAAACACCCAATTCAACACTAAAGTAAAGTGGTTATGCTTGGATCAAGGGAGAGAGTACCTGAGTGATGAATTTAGTCATCATCTTTGTGCACACAGCACAGAATGTAAGCTCATTGTACATGACACACTTGAGCATAATAGAGTTGCAGAACAGCTAAACCTAACGCTTGTCAAACATGTTCACACATTCCTACATGCCAGTGGACTCTCCAAAACCCTATGGGAGGAGGCAATAATGCATGCAGTTTGGTTAAAGAACCAGATGTCAACCTGCATACTCAGTGGAAAGATGCTCTACAAAATGCTTTGTCAGTGAAAACCTGACCTCTCCTACATATCTCCCTGGGACTGCAAAGTCAAAGTACACTCTCCTGATGGCTCTAAACTCAACATGCATGCTCACCAAGCATACTGGCTGAGCTTCAACACTGATAGCAATGACAACCATGTCTACTGGGAGGAGACCCATTGCATGTCTGTTGAGCAGAGTGTTTGCTTCGATGATGTTAATATCACCATTCCTATTGACCCTCCACCCACAGCACCTGTGAGCACTGGCTGCTGACCTAATTTGAGTGAGATCATGCTGATCAGGGGAAGTACAGTGGATTCTGAAAGCTCAAATGATCAGTGCTCCAGTCCCACTTGAGAGAATGAAGACAATGATATACTATGAGCTGACCACCTCAGCTCTCAATTCAAAGGTCCTGAGCCACCATGTCAATCCAATCAGGTCTGTGTTGAGTTGGCATACCTCAAATGCCTACAAAAGGGTGAAGGAACAGTGGATGGACACAATGTGGATGCACTTCAAGATATATACATGGCCCCCCACAACTGAATCCAACAGCCTTGCCATTGAGCTAGGCCTCTTGACCAAGGATGGAGACCTTGATGAAGATAATGATGAAGTATTCATCATGTTGACAGTGATGGTGGATGTAGAAAGGATGGATCCCACAACCATTAAGGAAGCATATATGTGACCTGATTGGCCCAAATGGGATGAGGCTACCCACAAGGAACTAGCTGCACTCAAAGCTGCAAGGATATGGTCAGTCATCAAATGCCCTGCATTGTAGGATGCAAATGGGTCTTCTGGATCAAGCACAACACTGATGGTGAAATCAACAGGTACAAGGCATGACTAGTGACAAAAGGTTACTCTCAAATCTATGGTATCAACTACTATGACACCTACACCCCTGTTGCACACCTTGCCTCCACTCTGCATAATCCTAGCCATCACTGCCCACAATGATTGGGAGATCAATGTCTTCAACTTCCAAAGCACATTCCTAAATGGCAAACTGGATGATAATGAAGTGATCTACATGAAGCTCCCACTTGGACTCAAGGTCAATTCCATCAAATGTCAACAACTGATGGCCTGTCTCCATGTTGTGCTTTATGGATCAAAGAAGGGTGCATTGAAATAGTACAAGGAGCTATGCCAATTGCTTGAAAGCCTAGGATTTCACTGTGTACACTTGGACTGGGACATCTTTTTTATATACATTGGTATTCACACACTGATCATTGCCTCACATGTAGACAACTGCACAATCACCAGGAGCAATAAAAAGCTCATCAATGACATGAAAGCAGACATCATGCACAGGTTCAAACTCACAGACCTTGGCACCATCTTGTCACTCCTAAGAATGAAGATCAAATGTGATCAAGCTGCTGTCTGTCTCCATGGACCCAACCCAGATGCTCACTGCAAATCATGCTCTGCAGTTGCTGGCTGAACATGCACAAATGAAAATGTGCCCTATTATGAAGCTGTTGGATCCCTCATGCACCTAGCCATTGCAATGTGCCCTGACATTGCATTTCCTGTCACCACAATTGCTCAATTCAGTACCAATCCTAGTCCTACTTACTGAGAAGCCATCAAGCAGATCTTCTCTTACCTCAAAGGTACCAAGCAGCTTGTGCTGACATACAGAGGCAGTAAGGAAGGTCTCAAAGGATTTAAAGACACAGATGGCGCTTCACAAGAACACTGGCATGCCATATCTGGCTATGCATTTCTCCTAGACAGAGGCATTATCTTGTGGTTGTCAAAGAAGCAAGAGTTGATCACTCTCTCAACCACTGAGGCCAAGTATGTTGCCACCATACATGCTGCAAAGGAAACCATCTGGCTCTGACACTTCTCTCAGCAAGGTATTCTGACTGCTCTCTAACCCTACCATTCTGTACTGTGACAACCAATCTGCTATCACACTCACCAAGGACAGTGCTTTCCATGCATGTATCAAGCACATAGATATATGGTACCATTTCATCTGCTTCACTGTTGACAAAAGACCTTTACAGTTAATCTACTGTCCCACTGCTGAGATGCCAGCCAACACTCTCCTCAAGGCACTCCCTAGTATGAAAGCAAAGCACTTTGCTACTGTACTAGGGCTCTGTGTCATTTGAGGGGGAGTGTTGGAATATGACACTGGCATTGTCACATCCCATGTCTCTCTGATCCCCACCTCTGCTCCTCCACCTCTTCCTCCACTCTGATATCCCTGTTCTGACTCTATAGATCTCTTTGACTCTGTATGTATCTCCAACTCTATTTCTGCTTATCTTATCTCTGTATATACATTCTTGTATCTCTGTTAGGATTAGTCCTGCTCTTAGACTTTGCCTGTGGCTGTGTATGTAGCACCAGCATTCTCCTACCTGGAAGCACAGCTCCAGGGTAGTTCTGTTACAACTGTCGACGGGACCTATGGTTTGCGCTACCATTCCTCTCTGTTCTGTCCATGTACTTTACCTTCCTACCTAGACGATGCAACCTTTCCAGTATTCCCTTTGTATCCACTACCAGATAGGGACTCTTAAGGTTACTACATTTGGTATGCCCCACTTTCTACTCTCGGACACACAGCTCTCCCACAGCTTCATCTCATTATTGATGCTGTGTATCCCCCATTTCCATACTAGGCATCTCTTCGTTACTATACCAGGAATTACTATGATTAGCGAAGTACAGCTCTACCTAGGTATTTAAACCATGCCATGTACGATACTTGTTCCCTAGTTAGTTCTGTGCAATTCTATGTGCAGTCTCTGGCCATCCACAAGTCCTACCTTAGGATAGCGAGTTTCCGACCTCTGCTAGTCTTTGTCCTACTATTGAGTGGATGCTGTCCAAGTGTTGCCAAACCAGAACATAGGACTTAGTATTTGACCTTAGGAGATTGTATGCAGTCCACATAACAAGTTCCCCTTCTATCTCCAACTTACTCATCCCATTACAGCCTCCATTACTAATCCATCTCAGACTCTGTATATATACTCTGTACCTACCTCCTGTAACACTCCAGTCTGAATATCAACTATAGTTTGTTCTTCCCTCTTCTCTCCTCAGTCCACCTCTGTCAGATTCCATCTCTGACATCTCTGCCTTCTCAATCTGACCTCCAACCTCAGAGGACTGAGAGCACACAAGGGTACAGCATGCCACCCCACATTGCTGAGACCAACGTCCTTGACACCTCCAATGTCTCTGACGTTCCAGACCCCTCTCATCCATCTTGTCCCTCTCATCCACACCTCCAACTGACTGGAGCAGAGTGGAGAAGAATGGGCTCTAACAGGTATATTGCTCATCCTTTCGCTTACATAAACCTATAGTTAGCTTTGCATCAGACTTCTTTCCACACCTCAGTAACCTCTCCTGCTATTACTGAGGTAAGGCATTCCATTACTAGTATTCTACTTATACTAACATGTATCAGTTTATAACCTCCATTAGATACTTGTCTAACAGTAACCTCTCTCACTGTTACTGAGTTTATAACCTCTGTTAGGGACAACTATGACAAGCTCAGACAGCTTGCCTCAAATGAGAACACAGTGATCACTGGTAGGGTTACCAAAGTTCAGTTCAGGTTCAGCCCCCCCCTAGCC
>JBBPLV010000301.1:0-23414 GCA_038089975.1 Boletellus ananiceps | reverse complement strand
GCTTGTTCAAGCAGTCGNCGAGGAGATTCGGGAGAAGCAGAGAGGGGAAGTGGACGGAGAAGTTCGCAGGTTGCAGGGGGTTGTGTCAGACCTCGAACGCGTCATGGAAGATTACGAGGTGATATCCAACGTTGACCCCGCAAACGAGAATGATGACTTCGAAGAGGAAACCGTCGTATTACTACCTACACCCCCTCTCTCTCCTCCCCTCTCTCCACCCCTCTCCCCTCCACCGTCTATTCCACCTTCCATCATTGAATGTTCCTACCCTGTACCCATCAATTCAAATCCTACAGCCTCTGTTCCAACGCCTGCGATGCAGGAAGTCGCCTCGGTTGTTCGACCTGTTGAAGATTTGGAGGATTCCCGACTAGCAGCGGTCATCCTTTCTCCCACTATCATCATACATCAACAACAGCGACCCCAAGAACAGTGCTCTCCTGCGGAGACACTCTCGGATTCACCGTCCCCGGAGCACGGCATCACAAAGCCTCGAAAGGCCCGATCGCATTCATATGTTGAGACGGCCTCGTGTATTATCACTGGCGTTCTTGTTGGCGCCTTCATCACTCTCTGTATCATCAACTCTCAACGGCGTACCCTCGTCTACGTCACCTAAGTAGTGACTTGGACTCCGAGTCTACCCCACAGCACTGCAACAGAAGATGGGAAGAAGAGGGTGGTACTACTACGATGTATCGGTACGACTTGGTGTCGGACATTCCTTACGTTATGCCGGTATTTATTATCGTGAGCTGGGCTCAGGTTGGTATTACTTACGTTGCGACTTCTGTACTGTATGCTTTGACACGAGCGGAAATGACAATGACGATGCAGCTGGCCGAGTACTGGGTGGTGACATTTCCACGTTTTTGCTCACTGCAATGACGAAAACGTTGCTGCATCGATTGCTGCTGTCACGCACTCTTGCAACGCTCGACCATGGACGCGTTTTCTCACCGAACCCAGCTCGTCCTCACCGCGGTGTCGGCCTGCATAATCACTTCTACATTATTTGCCGCTTATAATGCCCACAGCCGGAGAGAACGGCGAAGAGACCTCGACGAAGATGCTCTCCGGTCGATAACCACCCATGGAGAACCTTCAGCTCTGAATCGTCGGCGTTCGGTAATGACTGAAGAGGGGCCGACCGAGGAATTGTACATTCATTCCAATCACATCGGGGGATACGACGAAGGCCTCATCAAAGAACAGCTCGCACGAAATTATGCGTTCTTTGGTGACGAGGGCATGGCCCGTATCCGCGCTGGTTCCGTCGTCATCGTCGGTTGCGGGGGCGTCGGTAGTTGGGCTGCGGTCATGCTGGTTCGGTCGTGCGTACTTATTTTTTTTTGATGTCTCTCCTTGCCTTGGGACCGGGTTAAATCTTCAATTTGGCAGCGGAGTCTCGAGAATACGACTTGTCGATTTTGACTATGTGACGTTGTCGTCTCTCAACCGACATGCGACGGCCACGCGCTCCGACGTCGGAACTCCCAAGGTGGGGTGCGTCGAACGGACATTAAAACAGATTTCGCGTTGGGTGGAAGTAGATAGTCGGGTGGACATCTGGAAGAAGGAAGACGGCGGGAAGCTGCTGGAGGGCGCCGATTGGGTTATAGGTAAGCCGGGGTTCCTCAAAATTGAAGCACGGTCTCACCTTCTGTCTTTCAAAGACGCTATTGATAATATAACAACAAAGGTGGACCTTCTTAAATATTGCCATGACCATAATATCAAGGTATATTCCGATTACCAGGCGGACGACGGCGACGAGATCTGGTTGCTGACTTCTAAGTTAGGTATTCTCATCCATGGGTGCTGGAGCCAAGTGCGACCCTACTCGGGTACAAATTAGCGATATATCTTACACAATATACGATCCTCTTGCGCGTTCTGTGAGGCGGAGACTGCGCCTCCTGGGTGTCTCGTCGGGTATACCCGTGGTCTATTCCACCGAGGTTCCCGGAGACGTTAAGCTGTTGCCATTGCCCGAGGAAGAGTTTCAGAAGGGTGATGTCAAGGAATTGGGTGTATTCGACGATTTCAGGGTTCGAATATTGCCTGTACTTGGTGCGAGTTTATTTTATGTACTACATCTGCTTTGCTGCTGTCGCTCACTCACGCCCACAGGCCCCTTGCCGTCGTTGTTTGGCTTGTATATAGCCACCTATGTAATCTGCGAGATGGCGGAAAAGCCGATTTTAAACCCTTTACCCATCAAACATCGTAGAAAACTCTATGAGCGTCTCCTCAGAGACTTGCTCCACCGCGAATCCAAGTTGGTCGGCGAGCAGATCAAGTACGTGGAATCACAGGTTACTTTTATCTATTCATCTAATTCACCGCACTCTCCATCCAGTAAACTGCCGATTGACGAGGACGACGTTGCACTGATATTCGAGGATTTGTATCTTGGACGGTCAGTTGTACCGCCACACAATGTTCCTGCTCGACCACAGCTGCTCCGCTGGGACCCCTTGAAGCCGTTGGTTGCAGAGAACTGTGTCGTCTTTGAGTTTGCGGAAGCAGAAAGACACTCGAGGGAATGTCTTGGTATTGGCGGTGTTGAAGAGCGTCGACGCCCGGTTGAGGTGTGGGGTGATGAAGTCCAGCGTCTTGTTGACAAGAATGCGGCTGAGGTGGAGAAGTATCGGTCCTGGGTGGGGCTTTAGATTGACCTACGTAGTGTTGGGTATGTCACGTGGCCACCGCTACGCTTGACCCTTTCACCACTCCAGTTGTGCAACTTTTGAGGCTTTTGCGTTTTCGACGCTTTGGATAATGGCGTACGTCGCCGTAGACGCAGATGAAGTGAGTACAGCATGACTTGGGTCTTGACCACGCGGGTTACCTTTCCTGCAGCGTCTAGAGGAAGGCCCGGACGGCCTCGAGTTCAAATGTGGGTAGTACTAGTGCATCCAGCGGGCGAGATCCCTTCTCCATGATCCATTCTTATAGCATTTCTTGGTGAAACCAATGGTAAAGTACAGTCCACGACACCCAACAATGAGCGCGGTGCGTTCACGCTTTGGGTTCCGTTCGGAGTATGCGTGATTCATATTGGCTGTCGCAGGTTATCTTGCCGACCATGGGGCACCAGCGAGAGGCCCTTCCGGCTTTTGGACAGTCGAATACTACCAACCTTATTTCGACGTCGACACTTCGACAGTTTTGAAGCGCTGTTACACAACGTTGCTTCCGTTCTCCCCGTCTTACCTCACCACCCTCTCTTCTGGATCTGACCTATATGGTCCTTTCTGGGTCTCGACGACCCTCATTCTTGCGCTTTTCCTCTCCTCTTCACTCGCAGCCAGCATCTCCAAGTACCTTTCTGCCCCCAGTGCTCAATATGACTACAACTTTGGGCTGTTGGGCCTCGCTGCAACGATTGTCTATATATACAGTCTTGGTGTACCAGTAGCTCTCTGGCTGATCTTGCGGTACCTGGGTGTCGGCGAGTGGGGTATTGTGGATGCCCTCGGTGTGTGGGGCTACGCGCTGTTTGTATGGATCCCAGTTTCGGTAGGTTGATTTGATTGCACGCGTTGTCGAGTGCTCTGACAAGCAATGCTCAAAAGGTGTTATGCGTGATACCCGAGTCGATTACACGTTGGGTTCTTGTCGGCGTGGCCTTTGGTCTTTCAGGCTACTACCTCGGGGTGAATGTGTACCCCATTCTCTCGAGCGTATGTTGTCCCCTGGCCTGCTCGGCTTGAGTCTGACTTGGCTGGGTTGCAGGCAGATGCAAAGGCGACGCGACTTCTCATAGTTGTGGTCGCTGTGTTGCATGGCGGGCTTGCGCTCACGTTCAAAGTGCTGTTTTTTAGCTATTACGTCGTCCGGGACCTGAGTGCAGGCAATGATCCGCTGCGGTAGAACGTGGTTGTATCACAAGGGACGTGGATTTACGAATCAACAAGCGCGAAGATGTCCATTCCAGTGAACAATACAGGAACTAGCCATGCAGATACATGTCATTCTATCCTAGCGCCGATGCCCGCGTAATTTGGGTTCCGGGGACAAATTCCCCCGTTTGTTCTCGCGCAAGCACCCAACGTAACGGTACTAGACGGTCGCGGTGCTTGAATCTTCTGTAGTTGTGACCAGTCAACCGGGAATGTAACTGTTTTCGGTGCCATATGAAGAGACCGAATTTCGTTATCATCGTCGTATTGGTTTGCTTCTATGTGCTAGTCATGCAGAGAAGTCGTTTTGCAGCAAGGTTGTAGCTGTGATGCCCATCACTTTCATCTTGGGAAATAATGTTTGAAAGAACATGGTAAATGTATGCATTTTGAGATACTGGAGCATTTCCAAGCTGATCGAGTGTTGCACCTTCTCCACAAAGACATTTACGGATCTGATATTTACCCAAGCTATGTTCTCGACTGACGTTCCATTTCAGTCTGAGCCTGACTAAACCTCACACTCCGTGATCCAGATGTGAGGTATGGGGAACTCAACAGGATGGTAGCCCGGCTCTAAGGCGAGACAAAATGCGGAGTGACAGCACCGATTAGACGCTTGATGGGAAAGTTGAAACGAAATTGTGGCGTGATACGCAGGTAGGAATGAGTGTGCACGCTGAGGACTCTAATAATATTAGAAATCGATTGGATGCTTTATGAATTGGGCGCAATGTCAATGCGAAGACCTGAAATAGCTTGGGATTCTGTGAGAACTACGTTCGATTAGGATTGCCACTGGGGAATACTGTGATAAATACCCACTTGACACGATATTGATGTTCTTTACGCTCAGAGAATTATGGCTCCATAATATCGAAACTCTGAAGGTGGTCGAATACAATTATTATGCCTCGATGTACTGTCATTGTACAATAGTTTCAGAGAATGAGACTCGAAGTGTTCGAATGACTGCACCTAAATCGACAGTGGAGGCCTGTTTGGTGAGTGGAAAAATACTGTTTCCGTAACTTCGCTATGTAGATGGCCCGCGATAGATTCGCTGGACTACAAGACATTCGAAGACGCGCTTGTCTCCTCCAAGGCCTTGAATAGAAGCACTTTGGATGGCTCACCTCGGAATTCGGCCCTCGGCAAGGTGTTGTTGCAGTCGCTCGAACGCTGGCGGTCAATGATAACGACGACGAGAGTACTATACGGCTCAGGTTCAACCAGCCAGTCCGCGCTTCCCACGCATCATATACTGCGACAGCTTTGTTCATGGCTCAAAAGTTGCACCCCCAGGCTCAAAGACTACGCACAATCATCGTCACAGTTCCCATCATCGGGGCAACCGCATGTGCGTTGGCGACACGTTTATTCACAAACAGTAAATTCGACGTTTAACGGCCATGTCAATGACGGCCTTGTGACAGATGTCTTGTATGAGCGACTTGTGCACGGAAAGCCGCAGAGGACTCTACCTCCGCGCCACGAAGCTGGCCCTCCGGGACAGCATGAGAATGCGCCAGTCGAAGAGACGGAGAAAATCGGGACACGAAGCGACTCATGAGTCCTGGATCACACCACGGTGGACATTCTATAATTTGTGAAAAGGGACGCGAGAGCGACATCTCTAAATAGCGTGTACTCGCACGAATGACGAACGACCCTCTCCGGGGGGGCTACTTGGTCTCCTGTGGTTGTGTTATAATGCGGGTGCCAGGCACACGCGCGGGATTGAACGAGCGATCGCAGTCAGCATAGGCAACGCCCATTCCGAAACCAGAGGAGAGTGCTATAGGCCAAGTGCGTCCTGGGGGATACCCGTAAGCTGGGCATGTGTCAAGGGAACAGAGTAACGCACTTCGGAAGAGAATGACGGAGGCGACTACCCCGACGCCAAATCCTACACCACTGAGAGCAAGTGAGCGAGCGGGCAAAGAAAGGGACGGGGCCGGGCATACGTTTTGACGAGCAAATCGGCCACTGAGATGACGGTTAGTTTTCCGGCAGGAAACGAAGCGAGGGAAGAGACATACAACACCGGTCATACTGCCACGAAGGAGGGTCAACAAGAGCGACGGGCTGGAGAGAAATTGGGCTTGCCTTTTGACTGACGATATTCTCACTCGACGCTGGTTGGGACATTGGACTAGGATCGAGAGACAAATACGAACCAACAACCAAGTGCCGGATTACCACCAACTGGTACTGGCATGCGCAGTCTTGTCCTGCACTGTCATCATGTCCTCCCACCAGTCCCCGATGGTTGCCATCCCCAAAAAGACCACTGATGAAGTCGACTGGACGACGCCAATTCGTAATCTCATCGCAAAGTCCTACGGTGAGAACCCTGACACATATGCCCAGGAGTGTCAGACACTCCAACGGTGCAGGCAAGATGCAGTCAAGGGGGCAGGGAGCGACTTGACCGGTATGTTCACTATGCCTGCTTCCCTTGCTCGCCACTCATCCGAATCACAGCCCGCGATCTCCTCTACAAATACTTTGGCCAGCTCGAGCTCCTCGAGCTCCGCTTCTCCGAGATCCGTGTCAATTTCTCCTGGAACGATGCATTCACCAACAAAGTCACCACGCAAACTTCTATTGCTTACGAAAAGGCCTCCATCCTCTTCCAGATCGCTGCCACCCACTCCGCTATTGCTGCGTCTCAGACGAGGTCAGAGCCAGAGGGCCTGAAGCTCGCGTTCCATTACTTCCGCACCTGTGCTGGCATGCTCACGTATATAAACGAGAACTTTTTACACGCGCCGTCGACGGATCTCAGTCGCGAGGTGATCAAGTTCCTGGTCGGATTCATCCTTGCCCAAGCCACCGAGGTCTTCCTCGAGAAGTGCATTGAGGAGAAGAAGGCAAACGCACTCGTGGCAAAGATCGCCTCTCAGGCCGCGTCTATGTATGGATCCCTCTCCGAGGAAGTTAAGGACTTCATGGGGAAGGGTATCTTTGATCGTAATTGGGCGACACTCGTGCAGGTATGTGCTCGATCCGACTTGCGAGACCATTGATCTTGACCCCATTTCAGATCAAGTTCAAATTATTCGGTTCGCTTGCCCAATTCTACCGTGCCCAAGTCGACAATAAAGCAGGCAGCCATGGTGACGCCCTTGTACGATTTACTCTCGCAGAGACCCTTGCCAAAGAGAGCCACCGTTCTGCCCAGTCTTTCTCTGCCCTCTGGTCGCATGTCGCGCCCACGCTACCGGCCGACGCGGGAACGTCCATCCTCGAGCGTACGAAATCTCATCTTCAAGTCTGCACTGATCGCAAGAACGAAGCTCAGCGCGACAACGACCTCATCTACAATGCGGTCCTCTCTTCTTCAGATTCCTTACCCAGCATTGACAAGGCTTCTGTGGCTACCCCTATCACGATCCAAGAGGTCTACAGTACACCCGAAGTGCAAAGAATCATTGGACAGGACATCTTCATTAAGCTTATCCCTCTGAGCGTGCACGAGAGCGCGAGTGTGTACTCTGAGGAGAAAGCAAAGTTGGTCCGAAAGGAGGTGGAGAATGTAGAGAGCGCAGAGGCCGAGTTGCGCAGTGGACTGGAGGCCATGAGTGTACAGGAAGGTCTTGGGCGGTTCAAGGCCATGACAGAGGGAGGAGCCGGCGCTGCAGACGAGATCCCGCTTGAGGTGCGACGCTGGAAGGAAGATATTGGGGTTATGGAAGACCGGGAAAGTGTCGACGCACTCGTCCACGAGTTGTCCCGCCTCAAGGAGGCTGTAAGATTCGGGCTCGAGTCCGCCTCACACGATTTGGACGCCGAATCCCGCGAGTGCGAAACGATGAGGGTCAAGTATGATCATTTGTGGACACAAGAACCCTCTGCGTCGCTAAACAAGTCTTTGAGGCAAGATCTCAAGTCTCATCTTAATGCCCTTGAGGCGGCAGCGACCTCTGACCAACAGGTTTTTGCGATCTGGGACACGGTCAGAGGAGACATATCGCTGATGCTGTCACCTGGTTTAGAGGATCTCTTCCGTGCGAGCGTACAGCATGATGGTGGCAGAGAGAGCCTGCTAGATTTGGATGTTGGCTCGGAAACATGCGACGAGCAAGAACGCGCGCGGATTGGACAATATACAGCCGAGATAGAAGAACGTCTCGGGAGGGTCAAGAAGATCGCTTACGAACGGAATGAAGTCCTCAAGGACCTCAAAGACAAGGTATTATTTATCTTTGACGTGCCTCGCTTGCTACTCACGATGTCCAGGTTCAAGCAGACGACGTCTCACACATTCTTCTTCTCAACCGTCGCAATACCGGTGCTGAGCCCACACTATTCGCTGCTGAACTCGAAAAGTTTAGACCATATCAGCAGAGACTAGCTGCCACCGTACACCACCAGCAGATCGTTCTGGAAGAAATCCAGAGCTTGTGGAAGAGCCTCCGAGACATTGCAGGACGTGGTCCTGGCGCAAAGAAGTGGGAAGAACGAGAGAAACGGAAGAAGGATGCCATTCGACGAATCTCGCGCGCGCGCGATGGATACATGGAAGTCCGGGATGGATTGACGTGCGTTTATCTCCACACTTGCATTTACTCGCCCACTCACGGGTACTGTCCGCTCGTAGCAAAGGACTACAATTCTATAGCCAACTCACAGAATTAAGTGCAGCACTGTCACGCAATGTGAAGTCTTTCGTTTCTGAGAGGCGTTCTGAACGTAGGAAGTTATCGGGGCAGGCCGAAGTGCAACAGCGGCTGTCCACTGCGAAGCCACCTGCCCCCCCAGTCGACACCAAGCCTCCCGTTCCGCCGCCACCGCGTTCACCGCCTTCCATCGAGGCGTCATTTGCGTCAATGAATCTGCAGAGGGGGACGAGCCCATCAGCGAACCCCCCCCAACGGACATCGTACACGAGCCCTGTTCACCCAACACAGCTGCAACGTCCTGCGTCCTACGTTCCCCCACCTCCATCACAACTGCCGCGGAGCTCGTATCCAACTCCAAATGCACCTTCTGATCCATATGGGAGTCTCGGATTGTTCGGCTCGTCACAATTCGCTGCTTCGTCGCTACCGTCTCTACCTGCCCCGCCTCCACTACCATCGGTACCTTCAAGGCAACCTTCGTTCCCGCCTCCACCGCCTCCAGTATCGCAGCCTGCTCGTCAATATACAGCACCAGGGTATGCGCCCAACGCGGGATTCCCTGCGCCGCCTCGTCCCATGCAATACTCATCTTCTCCCGCTCCCCCGGGTACCGCTCCACAACCACCGACGCAATACCAGACGGTACCGCCACCTCCACAAGGTTATAATCCTCAGTATTATCAAGGCTATGGACGTTGAGCTGTCGCCATTTGCAATTCTTACCAGGGAATAGACGTCTATCTATAAATCGCATTTGTCCAACCGACCCGAAACTAGCTACTTTGTATGGACGGGACCCGTCCGTGTTGTTTGGAATTAAAGATTATTCCGACTAGGACGTCTCTCCATACAGAATTTTTCTCGCCCAATCTGACGCACGGCGTTCCCACCCGCCAACGGTCGAGAAGACATTTGCGACATGGTCGTTCCATTGAGATTGGAGCATCGTCGTGAACGGGCGTTGGACGATCCTTGTGGACGCCGTGGGCGGACCTCGCAGCGTCGAAGACGCATCCCCGAGCCGTTCCGAAAGTGCGTGTAGACTGCCCGGCAGCGATGGGGAGTGAGCTACGACGAACGAGAGCGCGTTGTGACGACGGAGACGCACTCGCTACGGTGTTGAGCAGTCCTTGATCATCAACAGTGAGCAGATGTGAATGACGAGTTCTGAGAGCGTGCATACCTCGTTTGTATCAGGGTCGAGAACCCATAGTATACCTGCGTAGCGGGGATGTGGGTTAGGAATATGCCATACGCTCGAGTGGACGCGCGACTTGCCCCTCCTGTTGCGACTGCGCCTGCGAGGGAACCGACGAGAAACGACATGGCGGCAAAAAAAAGTCGTGTACGACGCCTTCGTAGTGGGATTGTGGAAAGCTGATGCAATGGCGAGTCGTGCGAGGTCAAGTCAAAAACACCATCCCTCTGACGTAGCGCATGTGCCAGTGCGATCGCTGGGGAAGAGTGTGCGAGGACGTCCGTGCGGCTGTTTCAATCAATCCACTCAACAACGTTACGACTCGAACGAGCGTGGTCACTCCAGGCTAACAGTCATCCGCCAAGCTCGAGTTCAGCCTCAACGAGAGACATGACGAAGCATAGCAAAAACAACACGGCCTCGTCCGTCTTCTCGTACGCGGAAAAGCAAAAGACGGAGTATGGAACGAGACGCGTATGCTTTCCCTGCACTCTACAAAAATCTAGTGGACTGAGCCGCGCTAGCAACGCTTAGGGAATGAGTCCATGCGCAACTTTGATGCCTGCGCTCTCTGCTTACAGCGGGCTCGAGATCCAATCGCTTGCGATCACGGTCACTTGTTCTGCAAAGAGTGCGCATATGCCGATCTCCGTATGCCATCCCGTTTTCTGTCGGCGAGACTTGGCTGAGGCATTCACAGTGAACCAGAAGAAGGACATCAAGAGGCAGAAGGAGCGCCTAGAACAGCTCAAGAGAGAGGCAGAACAAGAAAAGCAGCGCGCATTGGAAGCCGCGAGGGAACGCGTTCTGCGAGACTTTGAAAAGGGTCAACTTGGCTTGTCTGCGAACTTGCCTGCCATTCCCTCGACGTCCGGTGCCGACCCCAAAAAAGAAAGTGCGTTGTTTGGTGGCAGTCATGTCATATTCTCACAAAGAGTGCTCTTCAGGTCACTCGGGCAAACGGAAACTCGATTTTGACAGTTCGACCGTCGAGATGCTCGCAAGGGAGGCTGAGGAAGCTGCTCTCAGAATGATAGAGCGTGAACAGGCGGAGGCACTGCGCCACAAACTGCCCGACTTTTGGCTACCATCACTGACACCGACGTATACGTCGAATGGACCGCCTTCATCGTTGAAAGATGTCAAGGTCCAGACAATGTGTCGAGGGGGGGATCCACCTCATGCGATCAGGTGCGCTTCTCTGCGCAGAATTTAGAGTATATATGAACTCTCTCATCTCATCTCGTCATTGAAGTCTGAAGTCATTTATTCCCGTTCAATTTTCTTTCCCGGCCTCTTCAAGCGCACGTTCAACAGACTCAACTCCCACGACCGACGAGGCCAAAAAGCTTGAGGAGTCAAAGAATCCAATATGTCCTTCTTGCAAAACCGATCTTTCTAACAACAAAATAATGTTCGGTACGCACACCCTGTCGTCCCCGAGGCATAGTAGCTCATATATATTCTAGTAATGCGATCCTGTTCCCACGTCGTATGTAAAGGTTGTACGGATTCTCTTGTACGCCCTGCTAGCCAGTGCATTGTTTGCGACCAGAGGTCGACGGATGCTGATATTGTGGAGCTGAGAAGGGAAGGTATGTCCTTGTCATGCCACGAACCATGGTGTTCCACCATTTCCTTGCCTTGATACTGGCTCCTCCTTCAGGTACGGGGTTTGCAGGAGGTGGACTTGCAGAGACTTCAAAGAGAGGGGTTGCTTTCCAAGGATAGGTATCTCATGGTCGGCATTACGCATATTCAGGTCTTGGCAAAAATCCTTGACTTGGAATTCGTGTTCGATTGAACCGGTCCCGTGACCTTGTTCCTGGAGGACTTTGCTTCCAGTGGTGTACCCTGGCGACGCGTCAGCAGCCAGCTCGTTGAAGTAACGCTGATTTTAGCCCCCTCGGTGCTAGGAATTAGCACCTTTCTCGCTCCCACTTTCAATGACCAACATTATCCAGCAGAGTTCGGGCTCCAGAACGGTTTTGAGTGTGTTTTCACTCAAGTATGTGCCCGTTCCAAGCTTTGTTATGCTTGTCTCCCGGATGAAGACAGCGTTTGAATTATTCCAGCCTTCGGGTGCCCGGGAGGCCTTCCGTACGGCTAGGCCTACCCGGACAGGTCGCGTCTCAGGTTCCAATCCGTCAGTGTGTAACGTTCCACTTCAAAAAAGGAAGTCTACCCGGACTCCCCGTGTTCAGAATGATGTGGACGCGCCGGTAAAGCATCCCTTCACACCGTACCCGTTTAGGTAACCCCGCGCGCTGATCGCTGATTTCGGGAACGTGCCAGGTGTGGACCGATACGAGTCACGGCCAAGGTGACTAAACGACGGCCAACGGGTGCTTACCCCTCTGCCCCTTTGGCTTTCTTTTTTTCTTGGGAAACATGCCATATTTTTTCCTCGATGGTAACGTCTGGTCTTCTTTCCTGTCTCGTAGGCAGAACGCACGCAATCAGACGTCTGTTTTGAACTTTCCCCTAGTGTCCGATTGTGGCGGCGGATCCTTCGTCTCGCAACCCCTCCTCTGTTAGCTGGACCGAGATCTGTTGCTGCTCCGTTGAGCGGGGCTCCGTCGGGAGCCTGGTGGTGTTCAAAAACATCGAAATATGACCAAAGCTGAGTACCGAAGTCCCCTCGAACAAGTCCTGACAGGGCCATGAGAGGTACCCCTTTTCCGCATCGAAAAAAACATTTTCTATCGATGATCCGAGGAGTATGACATAGCTTTGACCAACAAGTTGCTAAGATGCACCGCACAACACCATGGTTAAGCATTTCTTCAAAGCAAAAAAAAAAGGATTGTGGACCTCGGGCAGTCTTTGACCGCTAGTACCGCGGAAGAGTGCCCTTCGTATGTACATTTTCTGGGGTACTGGTGGGCGCCACTTCCCCGTCACCGGTGCGAGCGCTTTGGCATGCCTCGTGTCGTCAAAGCGCATCCATAATTGTCCACGAGTCTACAAGCCCAGACGACCCATAAATTAATGCGGGTTGACATCCAGAGATTCCCTAACGCTCCTCTCGTTCTCTTCTCCTCCCCCACCCGCATTTTACATCACCGACAATGGAGCTGCTTGTACGACGTGTCGAATGGCATTTAGAGAGAAGCAGCCGGCGCCAAGCCTTCGCTGAACAGCTGAGAGTCAAGATCCAGCGGATGAAAGACCGCTTCACAGGGAACGTTCTGCCTTTGCCAACGGTCGAAGTGGCCGCCACGTGGAACGACCTTCCCAACGACACGGTAGACATCTTGCCTATATCCATGAGGCCCGGGCTCGTCTCCCTTCGAGCCCCGCCACCAACGCCAGCCGAACCCGCGCTCGACGTGGATGACGCTACTTCAAGCGATTCGTCCCTCAGTGACGGTCACGACGGCTGGGTGCGTGTCGACAACATCGACGCGTCCGCGCCCGATGTTGTGGCATCCTGTAGTCGCAGAGGCTCTCCCGCGCGCGACGACGCGATGCCACGGTGCAGTTATCCCGACCAACGCACGGAGAAGCAAATCGCTGAAGAAGACTTGGTCCAGTCCGCTGACAGCGACTCTCCTTGCTCTTCCTTGTCATACGAGAGTCGATCGTCCGGCGATCAGGTCGCGTCGACGCCAGTCGGGTTCCACAACATGGTCAACCGGTGGTTCCTGGACTATCGCGCACGAGGAATGGAGCCCTTCATCGACTCCTTGATCGCGTTCGGAGTAGTCTCCCTGGGAACCGCGCCGCTCGCGTCCCGTATCGCGTACGACATCATCAAGAGGGTGGCGAAGACGTCTTACGTGGAGAGCAAGGACCTAGAGAACGCCATTCGCTTCGCGGCGCTGGCGTCGTTCAAAAAATACTGGGAATCGGTGAGTGAACCATCGCAGACTTTCACCGTGTTTGGGACTTGGCCAACAAGAAGCGGAACGTGCAGAACGACACCCAGATGGAGATGTCGCCTACCCCGTACGGCATCAACATTGCCAGCTTGATCGGCAGCTTGTTCGACGCAAAGGTGTCCACCGCAAGGGATGTTCACCTTTGCTTGTCCTTTTTGTCGGGGGGAGACAAACGCTTTGAGCGCTTGTGCGCTATGCACGCGCTGCTGGTCCAAGCAAACGATAAGCTGTGCAAGAGCCGCAACCGTCCAGCTTTGATGCAATTCAAACAAGACATCACGTCCAGAGACAAAGAGACGGGGGCGTACCTCTGGATAACCACCTCTGGTTCGGTAACGGTTATGAACGTGAGTTGGATGGATTCAATAAGAAAGCTGGACGTCGTTCAACTTTGTGACTCACAGGATATCCTCGCTACGATTGAGCGGTGGATATGTTCACAAACTCTCAGACGCGAGGAGTCTCGAATATTCGCAATAAGATGCAGCATCCGTAACAGAGCCGTAGGACCAAGACTACGCAGCAGCCCCTTCGCAGTGGGGCCACTCGAACTATCACCATGATCTACTTGTTTGTTTGCTTGTGTTAGTTTCAGAAGGACTTGGTAAATAGCCGTCAGTGTGTCATGTGATTTCCTGACTAGTCAGTTGTACCACTAGGAATGATACGAAAATCGGCCCTGCGTACTGCAGGGGAGAATTAGAAGAGATGACACACGGATAGTGGAATGGGCGATAGTGCGGGGCAGAAAATCAATGAGTTCCACTGGACCCAGGTCATACCGCCTTGGCCAGATTGACCACCTTTCGGAACACACATGAACCGAAAGAGTCCCCGAGTGAGATAGTCAGTGTGATATAATACAGTCCGAATTGCAGGTTAGACGCCAGAAATTAGCACTGAGAACAGAAGAAAACTATCGAATCATGAGACCAACCCCAATCCCAATGCAAAAACTTCCCAGCAATGCAACCCGCACCTCACCATCAGACAGCTTTGTCCAAACCTTTAACATGCCTTTGTATAGATGGCCGCTGACTGGCTGGAGAAGAGAGAACGACAACGATAGCAAACTGGACAGATGTAAGGGATCGATACAAGGAACCGGCGGGCCGATTGGATCCGGCCGAGTTGTAATAGTGTTTTCTCTCGCACGAGTCGCGACGTCCTGGGACAGCCGTACCTCCCATTCAACCTCCCACTTGGCCTTGTCCCATCCCTCGGGGTTCTCAGCAAGGTAGTGTGTCATCTCACGGTGACTCGCACCAATAGCCTCCACTGCACGCTCGACTTCTCGCCAACGCAGGAACCGTTCGGCTGCCTCGTAACGCAAGGAAGAGAGGATCTCCGGAGATCGAAACAGGCCATTACGGAGTGCAGAGGGCGAGAAAGGCATAAAGGAAGACATGTGAGGTCGCGAGGGGAATCTAGTCTGATCCAGGCCATGACGAAACACGATCACGGGGATATGAGGTGCAAGCGTATCAATAAGATCATTCTCGGCACTAGAGGGACCTATGAACAAAGTACAGTAAGCTCCACATGAAGACGGGGACGGTTGGATTTCTCACCCAAATCTGTCAGAATTATAAGGGCGGTGTATAACGGGGTCCAAGGTGAAGCGATCAGGTTGGCCAGAGCGGCAGATGGCTGGCAGCGCTGGTCGATTATCTCCAGCAGAGAGTGGAATGGCGGATGGATGGCTTGCAGCAAAGACGGTGACTGGGATCCACCCATCCTTCAGAACTAGTTCACTATGAAATGCGTCATACGTACATTGTGACGGACCACCAGCTCCACATTCCGCGACGGCTCGAATTTCTCGAGTCCGTGTGCATCCTTGTGTTCGATCCAGTCCGTCGAAGCGCGTAGCACAAAGCTGCCATTGGTTGCTTCCCAGTTACCAGTGTCTACCACGTCCTCGTTGTCATCCAACAAGAGACTGGATACTAGTGCATGATCTTGGGCGCCATCTCCAATCACAAGCAAGCGAATGTCGCCCAGGGTTTTTCCGTACTGAGTTGGCCGCGGGAGGGCTTCGGGGAGGGTGAGCGACGGGATGATGAGCCCCTGTGTGGATTCCCTGGCATGGTCGGATTGAGGGTGTGAATGTGGAGGGCTAGCAGCCGCAGAAGAGAAAAAGAAAGAAGATCCAACCGACGGAAGCGAGGATACCGACTCTGATGGACTGTCGGGGAGCGAAGGAAGTGTGCTCGACCGGGGCGACGACGGCTGTGAAGCGCCAGGGGTGAGACTGACGGCGCTGGCGTGGTGTTCTTGTCGTGGGTGGAGTGCGCGTATCGTTGCAGCGCTCGTTGATACAGCGCTCGCGGATTCCATCGTCGACGGTGGGGGAGAAGAGGCAGCCGACGCCATTATTGCAGCCACACGGCCCAGCTACACGTGTTTGGCCAACCCGTCATCATTCTACTACGTTTGCGTATCACTCGATGGTGGCGATTTCTGCACGGTATACATCATGCACGGTAGATAGACCCTGTCCACACGACCTCGGCCATCTCAGGCTCACGTTCGGATAACGAGAAATTGTTCAGGAACTTCTGGGTTCTCTTGCGACGTTAGCCTTGGGACGACGTGCTTCTCCCCGTTCTCATCCAGACAGACAGTTCTCTGGACCTTGGCGAGTCGCTGTCAGTGGTCCGCAACTCACGCACGCTTGCTTACCTGCCATACCCGTATGTTACATCCAATGTGAGTAAGTGTGGGGGAACAGACAGATGCAATCGAGGTGGCCCTCTCCATCAATACCTGCGGAGACACCACCGAGGATTCGTTTGCTGCAGATCGCAAGTTGATGTGGAGTACGCGGAGGCTCTTCGCCAATGCGAATAGCCCGGTCGCATCGCCCTCCAAAAAGCATGATCGTCTCGAATGCAGAAATGTGACGCGAACTAGTCTAGTGACTTACTATCTCATGCTGCTCCACTACTGTGAATAGCTGTTCGAGCAGCGGACATTGCGAACAAATTACTGCCAACGCCGCAAGACGAATGTGAATGCGATGAACAGAGAGTCTCCTGAGTCGTTGACCATGCTTTTCCACTATGCATTTCCAGAAATCGTCTGGTACGAGGATCCATGCTGTCATACTTGTGGAATATATCGAAAAAGCCTCGAGAGGGGCGGAAGATAAGAGATCCCCAACTTCACGCGTCCACTCGGCCAGAGGCACATGTATGTGAACGGTCAGTGTGATTGCCGCCAACCGTCTGAAAGCTATTGTGTGGAAACATGTAATCCTGAAGGCAGGCATGTCCTACCGGATGAATGACTTAGGCCGGGGGTCAGAGCATGACGTACACAAGACACGTACGAATGCTTGCGAGAGACCCTCGAGATTCATCCCTATAAGCCCATTTTTGTTGGAAGCGGCGATTGCCCCAATACCTAGGTGGGTCACTCTGGGACATCCGATGATGGACAAATACTCCAGCCCTCGGAGGTTGGATGCGAGATGCGACAGAAGTGTATCTGTCACGTGGGTTGACGCCTGTGGCAGGCTATAATCACAACTGGGTTGGCTTTTGCATGTGCCACCTTACCCTACATAAGATGGTGAGGCTTCGAAGCGTTTCGCCCGTGATCGAGATCCAAGTGGGCAAAATGTCCAGGACACGAGCGTTGGGCATAATTAACGAGATTTTGCTCAGACGAGAGAATTGAGCGAGTAAGATTGGGTTATATCCGCTATCGTTCCCATTGAGCTCCAGCTCGTGCAGTTGTGGACAGCCGCTGAGAGACTCGAGCATAGTAGAATGGAGGGATCCATCTCTGGTCCAGGCACAAGACCTAAGGTTAATGCAGTTTCTGACACCCTGAGCGCAGAGCTGTAGTAAATCAGAGTGGCCATCCGCGGACAAACCCTTTGGAAAGTCCCTGATCTCTGCAGAGGCATCGTGAGTGATCGAAGCCGTGAGGCGGCTCAACGACGACTCGCCTAATTTCTCCACATAACGCGCGAGATGAGGGCATCTAGATAAGGTTCGGAAGAGGGTCACAACCTGTGCGGAGAAAACAGTCGTGCAACATGCGGCGCGAGAAATCTTAGCGACCGACCTTGGTCTTTGCATCTTTGTACCAAGCAAAGACGAATACGCGACGATACAGCAAAGGTGCCGCAAATGTGTTGAACAACTTATTGACAAGACTGAGGGCGAATACGTGTTGGGGGCTGAGGACAAAGTCAAACACTATTGGGAGCAGCTCTGGTGGGAGGTCGAGAAAACGGGCCATTCAATGCATGCAAACAACGTTGCCTGGAATGTAACGCTTGCTGCAATCGTCCTCTAGATGGCCCCGAGTCAGCGAATGCCCGTTGCCGAGAGCGCGCTTGTCCAACCTCTTTCGAAACCGAGCTCGACTTCCTTGTCAAGGCCGTCAGCACCAGCGCTCACGAGTTGTGGCCTGTGCCGGTTTCCCCGCTGAGCCGGTGACTGCGCCCGCACCGTTCCCGCCTGTGAATCATGTCGCCGGTGTACACATGATTGGCATGACCCCCGCTTGGTATGTTTATCTCTTGCAGGCCCGGGCTCACACTCGGGGATCGATTTGGTCTTTGACGCACTTCTGCAAGTGGAGCACGGCGAATAGCCGACTGACACGCGCTGCTCATGTCCGCGGTGATCGTCGAAACCCAATACGAAAAGTACAAGTATCGGAGTCGCAGCCCTCCTACCCAGCGTTGACTCCTCCCTGCCAACATGGCCACCAATGAAGGTGCAACCTCAACCATCAGTCTTGGAGACAGCTGGGGATCTACTCTTGCCGCAGTCTTTGTTTCGCTAATCCTCTATGGCGTCAGCATACTACAGACGTACGTGAACGGTCTGTTTTGCAGCGCCGTTCTTGATCCCTCTCCACATGCAGGTTCCTTTACTACGAGCGGTCAGTGCCATGTGAATCGCGTCTCCCATCTAACGTACTCACGGGGATCCAGTTACACAAAAGATACCATTATGCTGAAGGCACTGGTAAGGTTACTCATTTCTCGAGGAGGATACCCCCCCAACGTTTTAGGTGGCCTGGGTGTTTGTTTTAGATACGCTCCATGCATTTCTTATTTCTGCAGGCGGTGAGATTCTGTCTGCCTAGGAGGCCGGGCAGACGGCACGCTGACGCTGTTCTCCCAGTATGGCAATACTTTGTCGTGCATTTTGGGGACGACACCTTCCTCGCGTCGACCCATGCGTAGGCAGGCAGGTTCTCTTCTCAAACAAGGCACTGACAAATGATGTAGTCCCTTGCTAATCTCTATAGTAGTCACCGTAAGTTCCCCATCTTCCGCTCCAGAACAAAGCCTCATGTTGTGCGCGACAGTCGACTGTTTCGTGCACCGTTCAGTCGTTCTTCATATATCGGATTTGGTTTCGTGCGCTTACACACACTTCTTGGCGTGTCCCCACTCATCCATCCATTCAGTGATGAGAAGCCGTTTCAGATGGCTGATGCCGGCTATCCTCATGCCCTTTGTAATCGCTCAGCTGGGTGAGCACGTTCAGATTTATACGTCTCGATACTGAGGTGGAGTGAATTCTAGTCTTGGGAATTCGTGAGTGCGGAGCATGTCGGCGGCGGTGAGGCGCAGCTTACGTTTAGCTTCATAGTTTACACGATCACTGCGATGGTGTTCCAGACGAGCGTTTCCGCCGTTTCGGGGCCCCTGTTGACTGTATGGTGCACCGTTCATGCTGTGTTGCGATCACTGATGGGGCGCGTGCAGAAGGTGGCCAATGCGCTGAATGGCGCTGCGATGGCAGTCGACATCACCATCACGATCTCTTTGTGCACGCTTCTTGCCATGGACCGGACAGGATTCGCAGAGTGCGTTCTTTCCGACCACTTCTCTGCCATGCTGTATCATCACCATCACTCAAACGTGCGTCTACGCCTCTCAGCACCGACCGGATGCTTCTCCGACTGATCTTCATATCGGTGAACACCGGCCTCTCATCCGCGCTCTTTGCCTTTTTCTCCGTCATCCTGGTGCGTTCATGACACAGCAATTCGGTCTCTTGTTCCCGAAAACCGGAGCACGTTGCATTTTGGCTCACGGTCGTACTGCCCCACCCCAGCTCGTCATCTACCCGGCCGATCTCATCTTCACAGCCATGTACTACCCGCTGTGCACGGTGTACTGCAACACGCTGCTCGCCAGCCTCAACGCGCGCTCATTCATCCGAAGGGGCAGCAGGAGCAGCATCAACACCACCGAGACACGGCAACTCGGCGCGTGCTCGTCGCTCGTATGGCGGCAGGCCGCGGACACGGACACGGAGGAAACAGAGGTGTAGGAAGTCTTCCTTCCCCTCTTCCCTTTTTTTCTTCTTTCCCTCGACATGGTTCTGAGCCCGGGGCCGCTGCTCCACAACTCCCCGCATGCAAGCAGCGCCCGAGGACGTTTCGAGATTTCAGATCCACCGAGTTCTTCTCTTGACGGACCATCGTCGCCACAGAATCCGTTGGGCGTTGAAGGGTTCCGAGCATGTCACTTTTGCAGTTGGCCAGGGATGAGGATGCATCGTAATCACGATCCTGTCTGGACGTACTGTACCCCGAAACGCTCCCTACGTGGGGTAATGTACCGGTTCAGGCCGCTCGTTCGAACGCTAGTCATCCCCAGGACGTCATGCATTCAAGAGTCCCTTCTTACGTTGAGCAGAATGACACAGACAGCGGACTGGCGCACTGTTGTTGGAAATGCTTCTCATTGCCCCCGGTCACACGTTCACCTACTGTACTTGTATTTGTAAAGACTATAAGGACCAGTACGAAACGATACTACGTGGCAAAACAAAATAGAAAACGAATAATCAAAGGAGAAACATCCAGAAAAGAAAGGACAGGAAAGAAAGAGAAAGAAAATGTTCCTTCGCTACATGAAGAAGATTATCCGTGTGTTAGTCCCACCGTCCAGAGCATCGCCCAATTTTTCCCCCAAAACATCAATGGTTACCATGTCGCATGGCGAGGCATCCGACCTCGCAGAGGGAAGATGAAATCATAGAAAAACTCAGAGTGTTCCCGCGGATATCATCATGGTAAGTCGTCAACTTGGGCGTACTCCAGTATATCGTGTGTGTGATTAAAAGGCGCGGATGCCTCGTAAGCTCGTGGGCGAGAGCGCGTGCTTGCATGTCTGTAGAATAAGTTAGGTTGGGCATCAACTCAAAGTCCGTGTTGCCCAGTGAGGTGTGCATTGAGGAGAGGGTGATTAACGGCAAGGGCTAGGCTATTGAGTGGTATAAGCGGGAGGGTGTCTGTGGTGGGGATGTCGGCCGGGGAGGGGAAGCGGTGGAAGCCCTCCGAGACCGATTTGGATTCGGCCGGCGGAATGTCTACCGGGACAGATGAAGGGGAACATCGTCGAGAGGAAACCTGAGACGCTTACATGACGAGACATGATCACCTTTGCCATTGAAAGTGGCACACTGCTCTCGTAGAGCGCAGGAGCTGGCATCATGGCGATGAAATGGGCAACGTGCAACACGGGAGGCGCCAAAGCACTTACGAGGGGGCTGAAACTGAGGCCCTGTCCGTCGTTGCCAGCTAACAACAGGAAGTATTTGTGAAGGTTTTTGGGATCGGCCTATACCAACACCGCCTTGAGCCTCGGCGGAAGGCTTCTCCAGGAGGGTCAACGCAAATGGGAGAGACGCCGGGAGAGTGTTCCAGGGGAGAGAACGGCCACAGAGTCTGGTAACGAAGGACACCAGGAGAGGGTTTTCCTTGTCGTGAGCATCAGGATGAACTGGGCACGACCAGAAACGCATGAGCGAGAGGACGATGCGGACGACGAGCAGGAACAAGGCGGAAACTGCAGCCGCCATGAAGAGGGCGGAGGGGCTGGGTGCCTTGGCGGGGAGGAGGACAGACATGGCTGGGGGAGCTGAAGCAGGCCGGGTCGAGGGAGCCGTTTAAAGGGAACGGAGATGAGCCCAGCACAGACACGGTTGACGGACGACACGGAGAGGCCACGACGATTGCCAACTACTTATTTTCTCTCGACCAACTCCGACATGTTATCCACTTAACAGTATTATGTCATCACGAGCGCCTTGGGTTCAGTCGGCACGAGTGTGCCGCACAGGACATGTCGCCATCCTGACCCAACCGCACGCTCTCAAAAGGTTCCAGACATGACAAGCATATCACCAATGCCCCATGCGGCCACGCCAGAAATCCAGCGCCTAACCATGTTGATGTGATAGACCGCCTGAAGCCTGTGCCAACTCTTACCTAGCCGCTGCCACACAGCACCGGACTGACATGATCGCAGCTGATAGCGCTGATCTATCGTCAATGTGTTCCTCGACTGATTCAGGGTCTGCACCCTCCTGGGATCTGGGAAGCCGCCCTCGACGGTGCATGTGCGCATGGCGAAGTCCTTTCTTTGCTCCGCAGTCAGGTTGGCTTGGGCACACGTTCATTTCGCTCCAGGATGGCGCGATTGAGTGACCTGGAAGCTTCGCAACGCACTTCTTCTCCCGGAGCAAAAACAATTGGCCAAACTCGAGTCGTGAGAGTCGAACACCGTCCAGAACGGAGCTAGCGTGGGGCAAAAGCTTGCACGACACCGCTTCGGCGCCCGACACCTCTGATTTCAGATCTCTCCGTCCCACACGATGCCTCCTTCGGCGGCTGCGATTTCCGTGACCCGTGTCAATACTGCAGGTTGCACGTCACCGAGGGTACAAACGTACGAAGCGCAAGGTGTAACGAATGTAGACGGGAACGAGTAAAGTTGGCTGTGCGAACCTGCACATTCAGGGGAAGTTACGGAGAGGAACTTGCCCAATGCGATCCACAGCCTCGGATGGTCGGTTCTCCTCCATACCCCTTGGAATACCCCTTCTGAACCCAAACCCCACACCTTTACGACCCTTGATGCGGCCTCATGTCCACACACTTCCCTTATCGAAGTGCGAATATCTCCGTGACTTTATCGCATCCGGTCGTCAACCATTACAGTTTACGTATCCGAGATGAGCGTTACAGGAGTACTCGTCCTGTTGCAAAAACGACAACATCCCCTTCCAGTATAGTTCCATCTTCGAGCGCGATACCTCTCTGTGAATCTGCAGACAGAGCGACTACTTTTCACTTTGATGGTCCCGTTGATTATCTCGCGGCTAGCACCAGTGTCTAGTTGATCGAGAACTACTATCGAACCGTATGGCGGCGAGAGACTCGGATATTACTCACCAATGTAGATTCCTCCTCCCCTTGCGAACGTCAGTGGCAAGATCCCCGCGTTGTCCGGACTAAGATACGTCTGAAACCCAGCTCTTGCTAGATTGTCAAGGAGCTCCCTGTTTGTCACGATCTCACGCGAAAACACCCCGCGGAAAAGGTTCTGCACACTTTTCGATCCCGTTTGCCGTGTCTGCGACCGACACCTTTAGTAAATACTTCAGGGTCGCAAAGGACAATGATACGCCGAGAACGTCTGCAAACTCGATCGGAAAGTGTTCATTATACTTTCCTTGTATTGTGCGAGAAGGGAATGGGCGAGCGATAAGTGAGAAGAAATCTATGATGACAGGCGAATCTGCTGTACCTCCGAGGGAAAGCTCCACCGCCTTTTGGAAAATCGCGTACGTGGGTGAACGCTGGGTCCTGCGCCTGTTAGGGAGGAAATGTCCCTGGTGTAGATTGGCAACGCATGCAGAGTAACATCACACCCATGGCGACTCAGATCATGAGCTATATCATGGGCTGTGCAAGTTTGAATATGCAACCAAAAGCAATCCAGAGTGGTGTCAAACCCGAAGTGCCA
>JBBPLV010000300.1:391-23497 GCA_038089975.1 Boletellus ananiceps | reverse complement strand
CGGGTAATTGTTGGTCGGGCTAGCCGACGAGTGGTGGCGGGTGCTTGGAGATGTGAGGTGGGAGAACTTGGAGTCGGGAGATGGGGAACGGGGGGTGGTCTCGCGGGCGCGTTTGTAGGGTCTGGAACTGTCGTGTGAGGGAGAAGGAAAGTCGGAATGGCGGTGGGGGGCGGAATAGGGAGAGCTGTAGTGCCTAGAAGGCCAATCATGATCGTGCACCAGGCTGACACGAATGGGTGGATTGTCTCGGTCCAGGTGGGTAGCAAACTCGGTCTCAGTGTCTCTGTCCGAGACGGCGGCAATTCGTCGACGTTCTTCGGAGGCGACGTGGACGAGAGCGTCGAGGCCAAGGAAGGGGGGACGCGGGAGAGAATGGTCGACCGGATGGTGGGGGGGTGCGGTGCGGGGAGAGGGGTGAGTGTCCGGGCGATCTCTGGAGGGGCTGTTGAGGATAGCGAGGAGGGAAGCGGGGTGACTGTCGGGCTGCTGGGGTCGGTGGAGGAGGGCGTCGATCGTGCGGGGCCTGTCGGGGTGGCGGGGCGGGGGGTCGTCGCTTGGCGGAGACGGGTCGCGGAGGAGGGAAGAAATGTCCATGCGCCGTGGGGACATGGAAGTAAGCGAGAAAGAGACGAGACGGCGACACATGGATTACGGAGGACATGTACAACGAGACATTGCGATGGAATCCACACGAAAGACCATCCAAACGGCCATCCAACGGACACATCGCACCCAAGTCCCATCCGCGTCCCTCTCCAGCCAGACAACGGTCTCAATGTCCTCGACCCGCCCTGTCCCGCGAGCGGGGGGCCGGTCGTCGTCGAGATGCTTTCTGCGGGCTGCGAAAGGCGGTGAGCACGCAGACGCGAGGCAGACAAGGACGACAGACCTGTGGATGAGGGAGCGGTGCCAGGGGGGAGCGCAGTTTTGTGGCAAGAACTGTACAGGGTGGCTGAGTCGGACCCCGGATAGATGTCACCGGACGCAGCTCGACGTTCTCCCTCGTCCTCCACCATGTCGGTGGCCACGCCAAACCCGTTCGCCCTCCTCGACCGTACGTCGCCCCACGCATCCAGTGCGCCCGCTCACCTCATCCCACAGAGGACGACGCCCGTCCCCCCCCCCCCCCCCCCCCCCCCGCCCCTGCTGCTCCTCCCCCCCAGCAGCCCTCTGCCCCCGCAAAGCGCTCCAAGGGTGGCCCCGCCGCACGCGGTGGAAAATACTACCAGCGTGGTGGTGGTGCCCGCCAGCCCACCGATCGCGATCAACCCGCATCCGAAGATCCTCCTGCCACATCAGAGGCCAAGCAGAGGCGCTGTCCGTCCTTTTCGCTTCCTTCTCTCCCCCCCCCCCTCATCCTTTTCTTACAGTCGACGGTGAACGCAAAGAGCCCCGTGGCAGGGGCCGTGGGGGGAATCGTGGCAGAGGCCGCACCTTTGATAAGCACAGTGCAACCGGGAAGACGTACGTTCCCTTGGCCCTCCTTCTCGCGCCTCCTCATCCCCTCGTAGGGATTCCGACAAGAAGATCCACAACGGCTGGGGTGGTGATGACGGAAACGTGGAACTCAAGGTGGAAGAAGCCGCAACTTTCGACGCCGCGGCAGAATCTGGCGGCCTGAACGACTGGGCAACCCCCGCAGACGCCTCCGCAGACGGTTGGGGTGCCCCTCCTCAAGATCCTGCCCCGGAGCAATCTCCAGACGCGGACAAACCAGACGGCGCTCACAGAAAAGACCGAGATCAGGAGGAGGAGGACAATACACTCACTTTCGACCAGTACTTGGCTCAGCAGAAAGAAAAGGAAGCCACTCTCCTCCCAAAGCTCGAGACCCGCAAGGCCAATGACGGTCTCCAAGACAACCTATGGGATGGTGCGACACCGCTGAAAAAGAGCCAAGAGGAAATCTACTTTTCCGGAAAGGTAGCCGATCATCTCGTGTTCGCCATTCCGCTCCTAACTCCTCTCTTAGTTGAAGTCGACTCCAAAGGCACGCACAGAGAAGAAGGAAAAAGTGTTCATCGAGCTCAACGTTCACTTTGAACGTCCTTCCCGTGGTGGCCGGGGGCGCGGCAGCGACAGGGGAGACGGCAGAGGCCGTGGTAGCCGCGGCCGTGGGGGCAGGGGACGCGGTGCTACCAATGGCATCACAGCCCCTGGCGACGTCAACGTCGATAACGAGGCCGATTTCCCTTCTCTTTCATAGGCGAATGCTCCACGCAACCCCTTCCGTTGCTCCAGGTTCCCGATTGGCATGTCGGTCTCGCCCGACTGGAATCAAACAATGGTGTTGCTTGCTTTTATGTTGTATGAAAGCGATAAAATCTGTTGCGTCACAATATGTATGCATCATGTTTTCGTGTACACATACCGCCAGACCGGCCGGTTGGCCGTCGCGTCCAATGAAAAATTTTGCAGGCCAGTATAAAACGAGGCCTGTCGCGGTCCAAGCCAAGCCTCATTCTAGTCTCGCAGACGACCTACCGCGACGCCGACGTCTGCGCGAACTTCCTCGGGGCTGACAGGAACGCGCTCGCACTCTGCCTGCTCGGTGCTGACTCGCCCACGTCCGATCGTCCTGTCCTGCAGTAGTGACGCCAACATTCTTGTGAATATAACGGAAATCTATCCCTCCTTACTCTACCCTCGTCACGACGTCGGCCTCGACTCGTTCCCAAAGTACTCCCACTGACCTGCTGGCGGTTTTTCTTCCAGCGCCTCCCAGCTGCGTGATGGTCAGCGCTAGCGAGGCCAGAGGAACATTGGTCACCCACGCCTTCCAGCTCAACATGTTCTGAACGAGTTTCAACTCGTCTTTTGCGATGTCGAGGGACTCTTCAATCTGCCCCTCGTCGAGCTGCTTCTCCACGCTGGCAATGTCCCCGTTCGCATGTTGCACGATGCTGAGTTTGTGTTTACTAAGGGCCTCAACACCCTGCCTATAGACAGACGTCGAAGGCAACGAGGAGAGCGCGGAAAGTGTGGACTGGTATGTCTCTGCGAGTTCCGGGAGTGGGTTTGGGTGTACTGCGAGACCCGTGATGCCAGTCGTCTTCTTGACAACCTGCTGTAGCGCAGGACGCGTGAGTCTGAACATGATGGGTACGGGGAGAACTGGAGCCGGCTGAGAACCAAAACCAACCACTGTCTGCGGCTCGATCTGCATGGCTGCTCTTGCGCTCCCCCACACGCGCTCGCTTTTCTCTGCGCTCGGTCTACCATGGCTGATGCGTTCCACTTTTGCACCCGCCCTTGGGCCATTCAGCTTGGCGCTGCCCACACTCCAGCCCCTGCTTGACCTCCTTCCCTCGATAGTCCTCGCAGTACCCAAAAGCAAAGTCTCCCATTCCCGAAAATCGATGCGCAGCGCCAACAAAGGGCTCAAAGACAAGCAAAGCAAGTCACGCTCGGTCGTCGCCGTCGCTCGTTTCTGACCGCCGTCTCTTGTAGGCGTTGTCAACTGTCCAGCTTGTGGCGGGGCCAAGCTCGCTCACCACGCCTGCAGAAGCTGCTATGACACCATCATTGCCAAGTCTAGGCAGCAGTCTAAAAAGCACTCTGGCAGTGTTCCCAACACCTTTGTCTAGTACCATCACGGCTGCCGGGAAAAGGGGGCGGGGTCACACCTGGGTCTCTCAGGATGGTCCATACGAGGGTCCCGAGCATGCTTAGCTTTAGAGTCGAATTACACACAGTTTGGTTCCTGACCTGGTGGACAGCGAGCTAGAGGCCATGATCAAAGGCGTGCCAAAAGACGGTTGAGATAATGCTGGAGATGTGAGATGTCCCCGCAAGCCAGCATGAGTTTGAAACAGCCGGACTAACCCGTTGCTCCCTCCATGTTGGTGTCTACGCTCCGCGCCAGGTTCCCCATCCCTGCCGTGCGAGTCATGTCTACACGCGCAGCACAAGGTCCTGCTGCCATCCTGGAGAAACGTCCGGATGATGTGGTTATCACGTTTGCAAAGCGTACTGCGATGGGCAAGTACCGGAAGGGCCACTTCAAGGATGCCTCCGTCGATGAAATCATGCAAGCACTCTTCAAGGCACGTCAGGTGGCCGCAGCTGGCGACTGGTCCACAACACAGCGAGGTGCATACACTTATGGCATTTTGTAGGCAACCATCAAAGAGACAGGGCTTGACCCCCGAAAGATAGAAGATATATGTGTCGGTAAATAGTCTTTTCCAAAGTCTGAGAGTGTGCAACGTAGATTTGTCGCCCACTGGCCAGGGACCTGTCATCCTCCTTCTCCTGCTTATGCATCCCGCGCGGCTGCTCTGGCCGCAGGGATACCCCACCAAGTGCCCGTGTCAACAGTAAACAGATTGTGTGCCTCCGGTCTCATGGCCATTCGAAACATCGCCCACGCAATCCAGTCAAAGGAAATCTCTCTCGGCGTTGCGGTTGGCGCCGAGAACATGACACTCAAGTGAGAAATTCTTCGAGTAGTCAACCGTCCTTCCACATAACCGACAGCCAGTGCTCGCCCGACGCCAACAATCTCCGACACGGTCGACGACAATGCGCAAGCGCACGACTGTATCCAGGTATGAAATCAGCATCCCACCTCCTTGTCCGTATTGAGGTTGTCCACCTACAGCCTATGGGCTGGACTGCCGAGCTGGTCGCCCAAACATACAAGATTCCCCGCAGCAAGCAGGACGAGTATGCGCTGATTTCGCACACCAGAGCTAACGAGGTAATTGTCCGGTGTTGCCCAAGCAAACTGCACCTTTTTTTTCACAATCAAATCCGGGTAGGCTCTTGCCAAAGGTATATTTGCAGAAGAGATAATTCCAATCGAAATACGTGGATCCGTCTTTTCTGTAGACGACACTATCCGTCCAGGGGTGACCTTGGACTCCCTGGCCACTTTGAAACCTGTGTTTCCTGACTGGGGCGAGAGCACCGTTACAGCAGGCAACGCCAGCGGCATCGGTGACGGTGCTGCACTGTGTATCCTTACGACAAGGGAAAGGGCACAAGCAGAGGGCATGGAAATCTTGGGCAAGTGGGTTGGATGTGCAGTCGTCGGTATGTTGTTCCAGGGTCTAGCATGATTGAAACCACAGCTCGAGCATGCACATCCAAGGTGTCGAGCCAAGGTACATGGGTATTGGTCCTATTATAGCTATCCCCAAGGTGCTATCCCAACTTGGCTTGTCCAAAGAAGACGTTGATATCTACGAGGTCTGAAACCCTCCCCTCCCATTTTCAGACAGAGTTCGTTGATTGATCAATGCAGATAAACGAAGCGTTCGCGTCGCAGTTCGCATACTGCGTGGAAGAGCTTGGAATTCCAATGAACAAGATCAACCCAAAGTATGTTTCTCGCATCGGTTGACCGTAGTATGTCTAGACAACCTTCGCAGCGGCGGTGCAATCGCTGTAACACATCCTCTCGGGATGAGTGAGCCCCTCTCATTATGATTTCCCACTTGGATAATTGAATTCTTTTGCAGCCGGTCTGCGACAGGTAGTGACTGGATTGGCTGAGCTGCGCCGAAGAAACGAGAGAATACTTTGCACAAGCATGTGTATAGGAAGTGGGATGGGCGCTGCAGGCATTTTTGTGAATGAAGCGCTGTCGCTTCACGGAGCCAAACTTTAACTAACCATCGATCGAACTTTCTCCCATGTACCTGGCATGTTCTGTTGGTGGGAGAATAGGATTCCTGAGCTGGTACCACCGACCCAGTGGACAGACGATGGCGCCCACTGGCCGCCGTCCCAAGTGGCATGTACTGGCACGGTGGCCCTTTTGCGCTTTCCAAACCTGCTCTCAAAGCAATTTAAACCCCTTCCCTGTGATCGGTTCCTGCAGTTTGTCCTGCCAGAATTGTTGCTAAACGATTCGCCCGCCGGCGGATGCATTAGACAAGGATGGCCCTCGTAAGACGAAGGGTATCATCCATGTTTATGGCGCAGTCCTTGCGAACGGAACGCCCTCCCACTACCGCGTTCTTTCTGCATGCTTCCCGGTCCAAGATACAGTGTACAGTATTGTCGTCCCCGAGTCTGGCAAGTGCAAAATTGGTCCCTAGATATAGGGCATCAAAGCTACACAAGTCAGCGAAATCGATCGCTTAGGCATCGCCAATCACTGTACAGGAATTGCCCCCTCCTGGAGCAGTACCTGAGATCAGACCGCGAAAGCATTGGGACGTCATGAATGAAATGCGAATGCGCAAAACAACGTCTAGAAATAATCCAGGTTAGGCTTAGAATTGAGAAAAGCAGCAGCACAGGAGCACGCAGAGCACAGGTGGGTCAAACCCATTAAAGAAGAAAAAGTGACGATGCATCAGATTCTAAAATCAAGAGTGGTCAGCGTGCGAATGGGAGGGGGCCCGACAGCAAACGAAAAGAAATCAGAAAGTCGGTGATGTCAGTGATACAGACGCTGCTGGCGCCGTATCAAGTCGACTAAGAGGTGCCAGTGGTAGTTGGTCATACAACGCTCATCGTAAGTGCACGCAGAGGAAGACAGATGCGACTTACATTAGCGCAAACTTGAAGTACTTGACTCTGAAGAAGTGCCGTCTGAAAAGGCGCGGATGCAAATGGTTGAAGCGGCGATTAAAATACCCGACATTACACAGCGCCTAATACATGTAATTATGACGAGTGTCCAAACTATACAACACTACATTTGCAATCGTCGCGTTCATTTTGTCGCAAGGACATGTAGCTTTGCCAATGAAACCACCACTGGTACAGCGAAGAATGCGTAACCAACCCAAACCACTGCCACGGCTAGCGATGAGCATCTAGACACGACTCGAACAGAAATAACTTACTCGTGAAAGCATTGCTTACATTTGCAATAAGCTGTGGGCCATTCGCACTCTGACCTTGGATGCTCTGATTGAAATCATCCGCTGCCTTTCCAAAGTACATGCGAATGATGAGAAAAGATGCTAAGCCTGTAAAACACAGTTCGGCACGGGATATCAGTGTGGGTATTGCACTACCTACCGATGAGGAAGGAGAAAATGCCGATCCAGGCAGAAACCCGCTGCACCATTGGGTTTTCCCAGACGTTGCCTGCCTTGCCCATTAGATGTCGAAACGAGATCGCAGTGAACATGATGAAGAAAATAAAGGAAAATGCCAGCGATATTGCAAGGAATGCCGGCGCAACGGTGGGGGGCGCTGCCAAAACGGAACTAGGTGTGTTTGAGGTAAACACTGAGGCATCTGTGGGGCCAACACTATAACCAAATACATGACAGTAGGCAATTGAATCACGCACTGTATACAGGCGAGATTGAGGGTAATGTGCAAGTTAGACTTGCCGCATTGTTCGACTTGGTACAGGAGCCTGCGACCATGAGCAAGCCTGATTATCCACCAGAACACCGGAGACATACCTAGCAGTCCGAGAAGCATACTCGGGCCATCCACGTTCTCGTTTGATCCAGGTTGCGTAAGCACCGTGGATGGCGTGACCGTTAAGAGGGATACTTGACTATGCAGCATGACGACTGGCGCGAGATATGCAAAAAGTACGAGGAGTAAAGACGTTAGCATCAGGATGGGCGTGAGGTACAGAGTGGTGGCTTTCGAGATGTCGGCGAGCATTGCAGTGATGATAAATGAGAGTCGTTCTAAGATGTTCAACTGCAGGTAGACCAGTACCGCAGGACCAGAAGAATGGGACGGGGTGAATAGGATATGAATTGTCCATCGCGAAGGCTGCAGCTTTATAGACGTAGCAAGGGCCGGGCTAGATGGGAACCATGCTTGTCCTTGTTCTTCCCAAGCGACGCTTGCGAGTTGCACCCTCGCTACGGCTTATATAATACACGGATATGGCATGCTTATTGTCTTCGTGAACAACGTCGACAAGAATCCTCCAGGCCGTCTCATGGTGGCATAATATCATACAGTACATCAGATAAAACAATCGGGTTAGTGATGGTAATGGTACGTATGCAACAGGGTATCCGATGATAGGTGTTAGACAACATAATAAAGAATCAAGACAGAACAACTGGCAATACAAAGTAAATTTCCGAGCACAAGCAGGGGCCCGAGGCCATCACCACTGGAACAATCTGCGAATAAGAGCGGTGTCTCTTCCTTGTGCAAAATGACCATCGTCCCGCGGGATCGACCGAGGTAGGCTTGGCTTGAATGGTTCATCAACAATATCCAAGTCTGAAACTGGCGCCATTCTGGAAACTTGCATCTGTACAGACTCAGTCCAGGAACTCTGAACCAAAGAAATAGAATGCTAACCTCTTCCGGCATCACGTACTCATTGAACACCAGGTTCCGAATCTTTGGTCGTTCCGGAAAGTTGTAATCGGATGTCAATTGGCATTGTAATTGGCTGTGGGTGGTGCTTTGGATGAACCTCCCAAACATGTTGAACTTCCCCCAGTGGATCTTGTTCACCCCGGTGGCGCTGACGTCAGGGTTACCTTCATGAGCACGTATGAGATCCGATATATGTACTTCCCTGCGAGACATCTGTCTGAAGCCTCTAATAGTCATTTAACATAGTCACGCACAATGCAGGAATACATGCTCCTTGTGTGTTTTTCAGCGCCATCCGATAGGCCTGATGAGCACCCCTGTGCTGGAGCAGAACATCCCAAGACAAAAGGTTTTTGTAGTGGTCTGGTGTTTTGGTTTTGAAAATCTCCATCGTGTCGTCGCCTTGAAAAGTTGAGTTATTTATTCCAGCGACGAAGGCGCGGAGAGCGGAGTAGTTGTTCAAAGCGCGGAGCTTGTGGGCGATGTCGACAAACTTCTCAATCTGTTTCGCTCGATTTTTGGGTTTGTCGTGGCACAGGATTAAAGAAACAACCCTGCAGAAATATTAGATAAAGGCGGACACATGGCTGATACGTACCAATCCGCAAGATGGTTTGAGATAGCGTTGAACCGTGAGATAGAGTCAGATTCAGGATCTTTACGACCAGGAATGAGCGTATATCGGAGCCAGTGTCTAGGCTATAAGGACAACAATGTGTCAACGGTATAATATACCTCACAAATTGACACACCTCTATTTCCAGGAACAACTTGGCTTCGACACGAGTGATCTCCTCAGCAATCTCTGAGCAATCATAATTCTGTAGCTCTAGTGACTGGCGATATAGTTCTTTCAGGAGTTGCTTCGGCGATATCTCGGTAACGTCTTGTGGGTGCAACGAGGCGATGGGTATGATGAATGCTTTTGCGCCCAAAGGCAAGCTTTGTTTGCGCTCCCTTGAATTCGAGCCCGTCGAACTTTCATGAGAGGGTGCCGAAGTGGACATGTTAGATGACGCTGAGTCCGTGGATATTGCAAATATATCCTCTTCACTGTCTGAAATAATGTAGGGATCATCAACATCATCAAGCAAGTGATCAGCCCTGTGTGCCCAGGCCGAGTCGGAATCAACGACGTTTGACAGATGTTCCAAAAAAGGGACAAAGTCAGATCCATAATGCAAAAGATAGGTCTTCCCGATGATAGATTTTACCAAAGCGCTCAGTGCACCTGCAGCCCCTGGAGCGGCGAAATCTTGCGCGTAGGTATGTACCCAGGTCTCCAGTAGATGACAAATCCTGCAAGGGCATTGTGATCAAATTCCAAGAATGTACTTAGATCGCTTACCTCATCTGAGCGTAACTAGCGAACATGGGATCACCTAATGAGTTGTCGAGTTGTCGCATGCGTTTCTGCATAGCCAACAGAATGCTTCGTGGACTAGCAAACCGCCGATAAGTGAGCAAGAAATGGGCAATGAAGGTCGGATCTAGATATCAAGGTCAGGGAAAATAAGATACGTTATCATCAGGTGCTGACCGTCCCCACTGACTGCAAGAAACAAGAGCTTGTCAAGCAGCTCGTCCAAGGTAGCATACTGCACCGATCGGCTTTTCAACAATAGATTCAGTGGAAAATAGAATCGCACAAAGAAGGATACCCACGACTCTTTCTCTTTTGTTACGTGTCGGCCATCATCCTCAAGTCCATTCAGCGTATTACTTTTCACTGGATGTGGAGATGGCATGGATGGTGATTGTATGTCGTTGCCTGCCAGAAGGCTGTTGACGCTCCGTGCATTTGACAGTTTGCGTTCACTCGAAGAACGAGTCCTAGTTTTCTGATGTTCCGAAAATAAATCTGACGTGGAGCGGGCACGCGTTGGAGACGTTGATGGCGGAGGAGGCGATGACGGAAGGGTGGACGTTGGTGAAAGTCGGAAAGAGCTTGCCTGGGACATGGTGTGGACAGAAGGTACAGAAGAAGATGCAGTTGGTGTCCCTGGGCCTGACTCTCGACGTTCAAAAGGAAATGGAGAGACTAACGCTTCCGGTGATGCAGGGTTTCGAAGGTCGGCATCTGAAAGCACGCACGGTTAAAGTACAGATATTCACTATGACACTCAAGCACTTACTCGGTACACTGAGGATTGACATCAGTAGGAACTTGAACGCTTTCCTGATCTTCCCTACATCCTCAACATGATTTACTTGCACAAGGCCAACATCATACTGTTGAAACAAATTTAAGGAGGTCTGAGGGTCGACAGCCACTGGGAGATCCGATTTCAGAGCAACTGCAATGATAGAATACTTCGATGGATGTATCAAACCTTGAAGTGAGTGGTGAATGAGTGAATCGCAAAGCCAGAGAATGGCGCCCAACTCACGGAGAAAATCGGAGACGGGCACAAATGACGATACATCCCTGCTGTCATAACATATGAAAATACCATTTACCCGTGGGGGTGAAGTTAGCCTTGTTATATCCAGTTCGTGGATCACAATCGAGACACTCGGCGGCTCCAGTTGCTTCACCCAGTCGAGTCGCCTGGTGTCTGAGAAACGTGAAGGACAGCCTAAGGAATGGATATGCCGATCGCTTACAACGGAAGGGTGTACAGATTGAGCTTCCTGACATAGCGAAGAGCGCAGTGAGATCCTTGACACCATATGCTCTCGCATCTCCTGACACAAACGTAGACTTTCCGCAACCAGGCGTGCCCACGACAGCGATGGAAATTTCCTTGGGGAATGACTACACGATCTCAAATTTCCCTGGTGATCCATCGACTGATTTAGCTGGCTGCTTACCATCGGCAAAGTCGTATCCACCAGAGAGCCTGTACTTCCAGGGTTGGCCTGCAACCCGAGGCTACCGCTCCTGACGCGACCGGTTATGACATCTGTGAGGGAGGAGTGTCTCGGAAAGGACTGGAGGGATGTCGTAGAATGCAGCCGCCGAGGGTCATCGCGCAGAATCGATTGCGGAAGTTGGTTTGACACGTTGTTCGCCAGGACAGCAGGCAACTGGTTACGAGCGGGAAGTTTGAGGTCACCGGGACGACGGGATTCTCGCGCGTGTTCCTTGCTCTTCACCGAGCCCCTCTTACTTTTATCGCCCACCTTTTTCAGAGGTTGCCAGGACTCGGACTCGAAGTTTTGCTCCACAACAGAATCGTGACCGTCGCTCCTAACACTCATACTGACACCACGGGTCCGAACATACAATGGTGCAGTCTCTGGATCATGACGACGTGCAGAATCGACGGAGAGCTCTGTCCTGCGAGTTCCAGATGAATCGGAAGGGGTGTGTGTGATGGCTCGAGGTGGCCGCGAACAAGATGACGTAGACGTGTTCTCTCGCTCGTAGCCGATGAAGGAATCGACAGAGACAGACTTGCGGAGATTCTGTTGGGGATGAAGTGGAGATGGATGGGTTACGGAGACTGGGGAAGGGACGGTGGAGGAAGTCGCGTCGTGGGGGGTCACGGGCGAAGAAGAGTGGTATGAGACGACGGAACCGTGGTCGCTCTCGCCGGGCATCTGGATGGGCGGAAGGGATGGGATAGCAGGCAAAGAATGGGGCGTAGAGTCGGGAGACATGGCAGACTCAGATAGCGGTCATGGGCGGCACTGTCGTCGACAAAGGCGGAGGCAACAGTCAATCACACCGCCTCTCAACGCTGCTCTGGACGGCGGGGACGGCGCAGACAGCTGACTTTTTTTTTATAATTATGGGAACACACGCTCTGGCCAGGCCTCGTGCCCATGTCTCGCAACACTCCCAATGTGTTGCTCGTCGTCAGTGTCCCTGTGTCTGCGCCCAGCCCCAAGTCGCTCATCCTCACCGCCAGAACGATGATGGCCCGCCAGGCACAGAATCGCCTTACATTTTTGGACTCTACCTCCACCTCGCCAATCGTCTGAGTGAGCACCCAGAATGGCCTCCACGACAGCCTCTTATGCGATCGCTCCTCTTAGAATGGAACGTAAAAGTTGTCATTCCGAGCTCTCAGAAGTCTTGGATCGGTCAGTGGATCGGTCACCAACCCTCGAGCACCACCATATCATAGACAGGCAAAGCATTCCACATCACTGAAGTTACCCGAGGCAGATATTTCTATCCAAGAGGGCCAGGTCAATCCGTCCTACCGTGCCCTTAGCTTTGCCACTCATTTTTCACAGATGGTGCAGGAGGTGAAACATCAGACACCCCCAGACCGTTGAAGGAGCAAGAAATCGCAGAATGGATTCTGCTGGATGGTGTGCGGTCCCAGTCGTTATCTCCTGACCATCAGGCTCACATCATCGAACGATCTCAAGACTCCTGCGACTTGCACAAATGTTGCTCTCCACAATTTATATCCCGGAGAGATTGACCTCGTGGTGTGTGCATGCTCGCCCTGTCAGTCACATTGGACCGTCAACCCCGTCCCAGATCTCAGGACCCAACTTTGGTAGGAATGCAACAGGTTGGCACCCATAGTTCTATCAGCCTGGAGGGGTCTGATGTGTGCCGCAGCCGCGTTTGCCCTCTCGTCGGGTACCGTTGGTGCAGCAATGTCTGCTGCGCTTTCTCGCACACGCGCCATCGCAATCTCATATGGCACCGTGCTCCATTCTACACCAGTTGAATTGCATGAACCGGCACACGAACTTTCTGCTTGTATTGTGGAATATTTATGGGCCAACTGGGAAAGGAGTCCGGTTGGATCCCGCGACGGCGAGGCCGACTTGTATAACGTGAACCTCCCCATGATCCACAAACTCGCTGACCCCAGGGGCCTACAAGTATATTGGACACGCATGTGGCGTAACTCGTACGGTCGCCTCTTCAAACACGTTCCAGTGGTTCATGAAGCTCGAGGGAAGACCCTCCCAGATGACTTCCGCTCTCCCAGCCGACTTATCCCTACAGGGGGTGCGGCCCGGGCAGACGCTCACCTCGCGTTCAAGTTCGCTCCCGATATGGACAATCCGGACTTGTCGGTTGTTCCCGTGGGGACGGACGCGTGGGCATTCGGAATGGGCCACGCTAGCATCACTCCCATGAAATCCGGTTTTGCTGAGGTTGATACCCAAGGCATGGATAACCCACGCGAGGTAGAGTTATAGCGTAGAGTCGGCTCAGACTCTAGTCTATACTGAGCAGTATGAGAATAGGGTATGAAACTATCCGGTGTCGTGAGATATCAAACGTCATTATACCCCTGTCTGCAGGGATCTATAGTAAAGATAGCAGGACCTGCATGGTAACTAGAACTGTTGCAATATGCAATATTGGTAGCAGATCAGGGGAGTACCGTAGTGCTGAACTTGAGGAGCCACCGGATAGGGTTGCCGCCTTGTAGACTCTAAGGGAGTTAATAATCCATGATGCATTCTGCAGGCAGTTCATCGAGGGTAAAGATGTCAGGTGCAGGTACAGCACTTACCACGAAATTCGATGGGTCTGTTAAGATCTCGGCACACGTTCCCGGACATCCGGAAGTGGAGTAGGAATTGCCAGCCCAGTCACCTTATTTAACGAATTAGCTGCAGAGACCTTTGGATGAAAATATGAATCTAACCGCAAAACGTGATGTCTAAGGGCAAAGTGAGTTTGGCAGTATGGTCAGGTCTAGGGACGTACCGAAGACGATCGAATGGTTAACGAAGTAGTGCGAAATGTTGCAATTTGTCGGGGCGAGCACCGCGACGGGCTCCCCCCAGTTCGATGGGTTTGGTAAACCCTGGGTGATGTCTTGGGGGATAGCAGCGCGATAGAACGACCCTGAGCTAAGTTTAGTCGTTGAAGAGAAAACAAAGAGACTCTGGTGACTGACAAACTGCAATGCTACTTGTATCCCACTTCATCGCGAACACACCGCCGCCCTGCGAATCGAAGTATGGGCCATAGGACGCTCTGCTCCATTCCGTGATTCCACAACCAGCATTATTGTCGATTAGTGCGTTACACTGTAAGTTGTCTACGCCATTGGTTTGCTGAATGATGTTAGTGGGTTTGGTCAATTGACGCTAACTGCGATGACCTACTACAATCGTGCCCGTGAAGTTGGCCGTGGCCGTCAAATTGCACCCTTTACAAAGCTCAGCAAAGATCATACTATTTTTTGTGAACAAACCTGGTGCAGTGTGCCATGTGACTTGATTGTGCTCGTTGTCATGTACACCCTCGATGATATCTATCTCACCGTTCTTCAGCAGAGTCAAAGCAACGCTCAGAACTGCCGGTATACGTACCGATGGCCAAGTACCCTCTCCCAAGGTCCTAGTAATATTACGATGTATCAGGTGCATGTCTATGAAGAGTGATTCGATGAGTACCAAAAGGCAGGCCATACACCTGAAAATCAGGTCGGCACAAACTGCAAGGGTTTGGAAGGGAAAAACACACGAACCACATCCCCAGGGTGCCATGTCGAGGTCTAACACAAAAAGACCAGTGTTGTATACTGCTTGACTGGATATACGCACACTACGATAGTTCATTAAGCACGCTACTTCGAGTTTCCGGGGAGCTTACCTGCTACGATTAACCCCCCCCGCAAGCCAGGTGGTATTATCGCCTTTCATGATAACTTTGTCATCAGATGTCACATACGCTAGATCATTGGCGAATGCGGTTTGTTGGTTGACGAAGCTGGGAGATAGCTTAATTTGGTGTCGACCCATGGCGAGTCGGACTCACGTCACCAATCCGCTGAAAGGATCGTATGTCAGTATTCATGAATCCACGAAGACTGTACACGAACTTGGTAGGATCTGGGCCGGTATAGAAATCGAAAGTGCTTGAGGGAACGACTCCGTTAGCGAGGCCCTCAAATGAGAAATGTGCATCACACACTCGAAGAAACTCTGGCCCTCGTACGTGTCCTCGATCACCCACAACGTTGTGTTTCCGGTGGAGGCACGCTTCGATGGATCAACACGGGGTCCATCGACCTTGAGCGCATGGCCGGAGAACAGATCCATGAAGCCTGCATGCGCCGGTGATACCACCGAGAAGGTATGTAACAGCAAATAGAACGGTAGTCCCCTCACCCACGAGCACATTTCGTGGTAGGTTCGGAGAAGGTCGTTCGCGCCCCCTCTTGCTCGAGCTATGCAAAAGATTCGGACGGCGACGGAGTCAAGTGCCGTAAGTAATGCACACGTGAACAACGCAAGGCCGGAGAGCTCCACTCTAACGGAGCCAACTTTTTCTCACTTACGTAAAGTGACTTCAGCCAAAATCTGAGGACACCCAAATCCGATCGCAACACATGTTGGTCGCTTCACATGGACATACACGTTGAACCATACCAAACATAGACGCGGCATGTAGTATAACAGTGGTGTATGAGGTCATCGGTAGCGACGGAGACTGAGCGTGTTGTGCTTCTTCCAAGTCGACCGGGCTGGTGTATGGTTGTAGCGATGGCCCTTGCCTAGACCGCGGTTCTGCATGTTTCCGGGAATGAACAAATACTACTCTGAAAAGATGCACGGTACGAACCTGCTTGCCGATGCTGGTAAGTCCACGAGCCTCGCGACGTTTGTGCACTGGCTTGGTGATCCAGTTGATGCGGGGGTCCCGACGAATCTGAGCCGAGTGCTTAGTGTGATGATAGTGGTGATTATCATCGTCACTCACCGCCTTGTGACTGGGGTCTACAAGAATAACCTCGTAATATTTGTAAACACCGTCCTGGTTGATCCAGTAGGAATTCAACACGCGCAAGTTGCCGCAACGGCGACCGACACGCTCCTCTGCGACACTCCGCAGGCCCCGCTGGAACTTGAGGTGATTGACACCCTGACGGACGGGCTTCCCATAGGTAGCACCTGATGACATGAGCGATTGCACACACGGGAGACGGTAGAGCCTACCCTTGGGCACGGGCTTTTTGCGGTTACCCCGCCTGACACGCACGCGATAGATAACATATCCTTGCTTGGCTTTGTAGCCCAAACGGCGCGCCTTGTCTGGGCGAGACGGACGAGATGCCCTGTGAATAACGTTTAACTGACGGTATTCCCAGCATCTATATCGAGTCGGTCAGCGAGGCTGAGTGGTGGCTGCATTTCTCTCAGACATACCGAACACGAAGAAGGAAGCGCAGAACATCAGACTGCTTTTTCTTGTACAACTCGCTGATATATTTGTATGCACCCATCTCGAAGCTATGTAGCAAAAGGCGTCAGGCTGTCATCGTATGCACCCGAAAGAGTGTAACAACATCCACCCTTGTTCTCTGGGACCTGGAAGGCGTCTCAGGGAAATGGTGGTCTGGAAGCATGCACCTAACAGCCGGATGGCCGGGGATATGTGGAACGCACCTCTTGAGGGGACTTTGACACGATGGCGCCGAGATCACCCAAGCTCGGTGGAGGACAGAGGCCCCCGGAAATGGCCGGTATGGCGGAACTTGCCGATGACTATTTCTTTTCTTGAGTGCCAAATATGTGATTACATAAGGGGTCGAGGGCAAACAGGAGCCCGACCAAATCTGGTGCAGACAATTGCTGGACTACTTTTCAATCTTCAACAATAAGCGTCTGAACCGCGTTCTTTCGTTGCCAAGGTTCCCCATCATCGGAGCTACTTAAGCGGTTGTGCGATGTCGGTGTCACTGTACGTCGCGGTCGCGCTCCACGTTCTCCTTCTCCCAAAGTCCTACACAGTCAATATGGCCTGGTGTGGTATCGATGACCTTCACGGCTATATGAAAGATGCAATACTCCCTGAATTGAAGTACGGGGGTATGGACATGGTCTTCCCGCCCTCCGGGCACAAAAGTCATCGCAACACTCTTTCTACTCGGTTTAGAAAGGAGAGGCATCTTACTTCAATCGAATGTCTAGTCGACACGTTCGACAGCTCGGTTAACAATTGTCAGCTCTGACATATGTACTCAGTGTGCGATGCTTACTGACCCACTGAATCGCCTCAGGGATTATGACAAATGTACCGGAGACATCCCTAGGTTCTAGGAATCAAGATGAGCTAACTGGAGAGGTTTTGACTGTGCCCTCAACTCGGAAACCCAAAAGAAGTTTGACCTTACCTCCGCCAGTGACGGAATTTAGTCGGTATGTCATACTATTCCCTCGGACGTTCTTGCTGAAATCGCTGTGCAGACTGTGGACCTGGATTGATCATTTTCCTCTGAGGACTGTACAACGTATACTGCATACCCTTTATCCTCAGAGCAAGGACTGGAGTTTCGTGTCAGAAACGCAGTCACACTACGACGATCACATTTTCAAGGAGTTTTACTTTACCCGCACGGAGTGCCCATCAACAGCAGAGATTGCTTCAAACTCCGTGCTCGTTGCTTGTCAGCCCCCATGGGTGCTCTCTCATGAAGACATGTGGCAATTTGTCGAACTTCAATCTGTAAGTCGCGATCAACATATCACAGGTGCAAGGAACTGATCCTCCTAGCTTCCCGCTGGTAGCACCCGCCTGCGAGGGAAAGAGCGTCTTTGGTGCAAGGTTCATAGATTACCCTATACTGTTGATGAAGCTCATTTGTCTTAGCTCTGGGACTTGTGTGTTCGCAAGCAGTGCTTCTATTTTATCGTAACGTCGTATGAACAGTGGACGTTCGGAGTCTTCTCTGATGGTAATGTGCTCCCAAGTCTGTTCTTGCATCTTTACCATGACAACCACCAGGATGGACGAACGCGTATATCTCCCCTCCGCTTGACGCGCGTGCAAGGCAGCCTACTGTAATGCATGCTCTCTTATATTGGCTCGCTTCTGCACTTGACATCGATGATGGCTATTTCCCCCCGAGCGTAAGTGGAACCTATAGTTGGCCGAAGTATTTGCCCATCAACTTCGATCTAGCTACCGGAGCCAGTCGAATACGTGATGGGCCAGTTCAATATACCACTGTCCGAGACGTGTAGTCCAGATACTGTGCAGGAATCTTTATCAAGCTGGGCGGGGCAGAGCGATGGTAAACTGATTTCATTTAATCCATGTATCATGAAGCCCAATTTTCACTACAGATCTCTCCCTTTCCCCTTCTGCCCGTGCAGATGCGTATCCTTCGTTGGATGCATCTGAGGAAGGCGACGATGGGAGCCCAGTGACCGAGCCTTATACCAAGCCAAAGGACTTGGCCGAGACACGGCAGATGGTTGAACGATGGCGCACGACCTTACCTGCTGCAGATATCAACCGAGGGAGGGAAAGGTGGACCGACGTGCAAGCGCCATGCGATCAACCCATTGTACCGGATGTTAACCTAATGTCTCCATTATCGGCCGATCTCTTCAAGGATGCCGCCTCTACCACGGCGTCTTCGGATTGTACGGAAGCTGGGAAGAACAAGGGTCACTGGCTAGTAAGCATTAGACGAAGATAGCACAATACATGACATCCCGCTAGTACACCAATGCAGTTGTAGATAATGAGTCCATGTCACAATCCCTGTGTGCCCCTCTCTTCCTTCGAGCGTAATCGTAACCATGCAGTACTCAAGAATAAAAGCCACGCGATGCAGATGAGCATGACAGAAAGCCAGGTGTAGAAATAACCTCGACGTTTTTCGGACCACCTGCAAGTATTACGCACAGGGTGCCCGGCCATGCTGTCATTACTCGAGTGCGACAGAAGTGGCGACCGCTCGGCCGGTGGGGCAATGCGCAAAGCGTTGGGATCAGAGCTGGGGGTGGAAAGTAAATCTTCTGGGCAATAGGGTTGCCTATCCCTTCCTTTTCGACGTTCATTAAGGCAAGCCAGGCCTTGCAGACTGATGAGTTGTAAAATGTTGAAAAACAAAAACGCGTAAAGAAGGTGCTGAATGGCGACTGTGTCACCTTGTTCGGGTAGCTTCGATCTGTAACCCAGCTTGTCGTTGTCAAGCCAGATTCCAGCAAGCGTTTGAAATATGGTGGAGCCACTGTGTTCCAACTATTGAATGAGTGTGGGTAACCGTCTAGGCGCAGTGGTTCCTCGTACTCACTGCTTTGTGTACGCCAAGCGTTGTAGAAACGTACTTCAGGGGGACGATAGTGGGTACGATGACCACCAGCAAGACTTCCAGGTGGTCAGCATGGTAGCACACAATAGTACTGCGAAACTCACGTGGGGAAAATCCTATGCCGATAGCAAAGAAGATAATGCCTGGCAAAGGGCTAGTAGTCCATTGCGATGGAGCCGCCAGCCATGCATAACAAAACAGAGTCAGGATTGAAGAAAGCATGAACATCCGGATAGTGGCTCTTGGATTATTGATGCGGTCTACCAGGTATCCGCTCTAGCTCAAGAAATTCAATCGTTTTCCGAGCCTGCTGTCAAGTAACTCACGGCCGGATACAGAATTATGCTGCCAGCGAGAAGATACGACGCCTGTGTACTAGCAGTCGCCTCGCTTAGATTATATCGCTTCTCAAGTACGTTCCTGACAGGGGAATGAACAACACTGCAGGGCCATAGAAGTATCATCCCTACGCAGCTAGATGGGTGAATGGTGACCACACCACTCCGCAAAGCACGTTCAGACCAATATAGCTTGCATGGTATCAAAACAGTGCACGTCAGGGAAGGTTGGACTCACGCCCAGAACACATCACCAAGGAGCGGTACCTCCTTCAGACTTACGTGACGCTTTTTAGCTACCCTTTCGAGAGCCATTGCCTCGGGTACACTGTAAACAGCACACCGCCGTGCTTCATGACGGGCCTCGGAAGCTTCGAGGGTTGTCCCAGACGCTACGATCAGCCTGCGGGATGCAGACATGTAGACGAGGTTGATGATGAAAGAAAAGCCCGTCAACGCCGTCGAAACATAAAATGGTGCGTGTTGCCCAAAGGTGACAGAGAGGGGATAAGTTGCACGTGCTGACAGAAACGACGCAAATTTTCCAGCGACAAGACCCAAGGCCATTGACATGCCTAGCCCATGCGAGTGAAAGAAGCGCACGATGATGGATTCTTGAATAACTGCTAGTGGACTTAGACCAAAGCCATGGACAAACAAACCGAGAGTCATTAGACGGACACTTTGCTGTGTCTCCCCAACAAGAAGCAGCGCCTGGCCTGCGCTCTTGGGTGAGAGACAGGCGCAACCGTGTAGCCCGGAGCTTACCAAAGAAGACAACGCCAGTCGCAAAAATACTGGCGACTGTGGTCCCAAGTTTGCTGGCCAAGACTCCGCCAACAAGGGGAGTCCAAGTGCCGTTTAGACTGAAAGCGGAGATCAAGAGGCTGAATTCAGTATTGGAGATTCCGAACTCCCGAGACAGCCGCGATTTGAGAGGGGCGAGAGTATATGATGCACTGTTCAGGCGTGAGCTCGAGAGTTTCACAAGGAAAACGGTATACGAAACTAATGGCTTCCGATGCTCAAGGAGCAAGCACACAAGAGTGCGAGGGCCCGTACAAATATTACTTTGGATGGGGGTACTATCTGATCGCCCGTCGGGACAGGCTCATCTGGGTCGAGTCCGCATTGGGCCGAGGCGGCGAGAGGCTGGCTACTGGCTGTGACGCTTTCCCTGAGACGCGACTTGAATGGATCCTGGGTCGGTATGCTGTCACTTCCAGAGATGTTTGGCGGATGGTCTAGTGAGACTGCGCCGTGCATGTTGGGCGAACCGACGTGTCATCGCCGGAGGCCATCAGGTCCTAGCCTGGGTTTGAAACCTAGCCTGAGTTCGAAAATAGCTGGTCTAAGTTCGAATTAGTAGACTAGCTAGCGGTAGTGTACTAATCCTAATCCCCTGGGTACTTGATCTCGCGCGCGCGCAATCTACTCAACGTCACACGCACGCAACACCTCAGCACGTCAACTGTAGCCCTGGGACACTCTTCATAGACCTGGCGCTTCCCGAGAAACGCAAACCCGGGCGACCCAAAGGCACGAAGAACAAGCCTACGGCGAAGAACGTGGGTCGACCTCGCAAAGACGGCCAACCGCCTCAAAAACGGAACGAAGCACAGACTGCGGCCACAGGTGCGCCGCCATGTCCCTGGATTGGTGGGATTGACTGACCGGGGAAGCTGGTTCTCAGCGCCTACTAGCACGGCTTCGGAACTAATTAAGACCCGCACGTTCACACCGGCAAACGGCACTCAGCAATCGGACCGTGCTGCCACTGGTGAGTCCCGCTCCTCTCGAATGATTCCTGAGATTCTCTGACAGATCGACTGTGATCAGACGCAGACTCGGGCCTCCAGACCCGTCAAACCACACCAACGAGGCTCGTCCAGCCTGACAACGGCGCTGGGCAGCGCGAGTCTGTCCCTAGCATGCCAACTTGACCGCGATGGGATCGAGGAGGTCACGGCAGCCTCGGTGGGCCCAACCACTGCCAAAGTCACGTCACCCGAGCCCGCTCTGCCAATACTATCCCCACCATCGTCCACAGGGCGTGATCGCTTCTGGCGAGTCTCACCAGCGTACTGCAACGTGGCCATGGCACCACGATCTGAACGTCCCTGAACGTCCTCCCACTCCGGTCGCGCCTGATGAAGTCAAGCAGGAGCCATCGATGCGTAAGTGCTCATAGCGAGTCGTTCGACCGTTGCTCACTGTGGACTGCAATACTCGAGTTGGATAACCCGTATGGTTCTGATGTCGTGTCAGCAAGTGCGTTTGTTGATGTGGACGAGGCCATCCCTGACGACGAAGACCTGCGACTGGACGAGGAGTTTCGAGGCCTGTGTCTGGATGACAGCAGAGTGCGAGGAGATGAAAGCGAAGCAATTCCGCCCCAGGTTGATCCCGGCCAGGCATGCCCAGCTGATACATTGAAGTCAGAGATCCAGCAAAGCGCCTGCAATCCACGTATGCCGAAATGCTACGAACAGCAAAACTACTGGGTATGGGACAATGTGCCACATCTCGTGCTGCTGTCACAGCCCCGTGCCCCGCTCGAGCCTGCAATCTTCCACCGCCCCAAGTTCTTTGTCTGGCTGCCCCACTGCCTCCTGGGTGACTGCATACCATGTCCACAATGCAAGTCTGATGGCTGTCAGACTCACCAGCAGTTGCTTAGGTTGGAGGTGACACAACCTATCACTGCAACATCCCCTGGACTTGGTACATCTGTGGCTCTACTTGCTCTGATGGTGCTGAGATTGCACATGGAATCATTGCCCTTGAGTGCCCAAACATCCTTAATGGGGTCAATGGTCAATCTCACTGTCAACCAGGCTGTTATGACTGTCTCAATGGTCCTGGTTCCTAGCTTTATCCTTCCTCCTAGTCTTTGTCTGTCAAAATCCTTTGTGTCTCTTGCATCCATTGGAAATCCACCATTCTCAATTGTTTGCAACATATGTAGCTTGCAAGTTTGTCTTCAGAAGCATCAGAGCAACTTGGATTCCAAGTTAGACATTCATGCCAACACTCTTATGCTTCTGCCATCTCTCAATACTGATCCACCTGCTCCAGAGTTGGCCTCTCAGGAGAGCTTAATAGATGATGTGGATGACCCACTTCTTGATGGTGATGATGGCCTTGATGCTATTGGTGCTGGTTCAGATGAAAGTAACAGACCAAAACAGCCATTGGAAGGGTCCACTCATGATCCTGATGCATTGGGGCAGGAGTTAAACAGACTCATGGAACTGTATGAAACCACACTTCTGGTCAGTGCTATGATGACCCACACACAGGTGATCTTGGACAACTGGCACTGTCACAACCTCTTTTGGTAGCAACACTTCAGCATGTGCAGAGTTCTAATGTGGCTGGAAAATAGCCACTGATACAATACCTCATAACAGCCTGAAAATAACTAAATAATTGCCTAATCATAGCCTATTTGAATACCACATATGGTAAGTCCTTGGCATCTCCAAATGAAATTTACAACATTGGAAGCATTTCCA
>JBBPLV010000299.1:0-23534 GCA_038089975.1 Boletellus ananiceps | reverse complement strand
TGAAACAGTAAGAAGTAGAAGAATGATGAAGGTGAAACATCTGATAGAAAAAGAAGTGTTTGACCTATTGATGTAATGGTTCTAGACTTTTGGAAAAGTCTAGCCTATGCTGAAACATGAGAAGCATACATGTAATAGATTATTAGTCCTGGGAGATCATCTGAAAATGATAAGATGAATAAGATAAAGATAAGATGATCTCCAAGATAAGATAAGAAGATAAGATAAAATACCTTTCTTCAACAAGTACTTCTGGCAGGGATTCAATCTGTTGATGTAAATCCTTTGATGTTTGAAAGGAAACTGGATGTTTCAGATTCTGAGGTGCTGCATCAGACACTGCACACATGTCTGAAAAAATGACTTACATGCTGTAAGTGCAAGTATCAGTCAATCTTTTTCTGGATAAAGAGTGAGCCACTCAACAACCAGTTGGCAAGTTCCCACTTGTTCTTCAAAGCAAACAGATAGTATGCATTTTGTGTTTGGAGAATACCAGCTTTAGTGCAAAACAAGCAAACATTGGGACAGTTGTTTGAGCCATTGTATCATCCTAACTATGGTTCTGCCTGGTGGTAGGAACCATCTTCAACAAATGGAGCAAGACAATCATGCCCACATCTGTAATACACAAAATGTATACTATCTGTTTGCTTTGAAGAAACCCCCTAACCCAATCCTAACTTGGTAGAGTATGAAAGAAAGGGCTCACTCTGGACTACAGAATCATCCTACGGTTCAAAACATTTGAATCATATTTGAATGAATGGCAGCCATTTCAAATCAGTGACTCATTGGGACAGTTTTTTGACCCTCAGTTGGAAATGGTATCTAATACTTGGTATGACCTTCCTTGGCCTTATTAATTGCTTGGATCCTTCTAGGCATACTTTCTATCCATTTCTGACACTCTTTCTGTTATGATTTGCTTTTTTTTTTCCTTGTATCCCTTTTTTCTCTTCATTGCTGCTTACCTTTCTGTGATTCCTTCATTGTCTGATTGGCTGGACCCTTTGTCATTTCTCCTTAGTTCTCATCCAATCCAACTTGGACTTCCTTTACCTTTTCTGATTTACACACAATTATTGCTTATGCCTTTGTCTGATCCAACTCAGACACTTTGTTGTCTTTTCCTTTCTTCTTTCTCATATGGTAGCTGGTCCATGCACCATCCAGATAGGTATATAAACCCTTGTCGTCTAGCCATGTACTCTAAGCTAGACTTACCTGGTATACCCTGGCAATCTACTGCCTTCACCTTTGACCCTTGGTCCTTGTCTACCAGCAAGGGTCTCTTCTTGACCGGCAGTACTCTTGTCACTGTTGGAAGACCCTCTGGATAATGTCTCTCATCCCAAAGGTATTAGGTATTAATTGCTTTTGTTCTTGAACCTTTGCCTGCTAGATCTACACTTGTCCCTACCTGTGCCAAGTGTAACAAAGGTCTAGTTTCCCTTTTCAAGGCTATCACTATAGTAGATCTTCACCATTTCCTACTGACCCCCTCCTCTGTCCTCTGGGTGATGTCTTATATTGACCCCTCATGATTCTGAATCATCTCACAATGAAGAAGAGTACCTTTTGAAGACTTCCTCCAACAAACCACTTTCACCTCAGGAAGAAGACCTTGACCTCACTTGACTATTTGGTGAACTTGTTATCCCTCATCCCCTTACTCCTCCAACTGTCATCCACAGTCTAGTTGTCTCCCACCCTCCTCTATCAATGTCTTCCCAACCTGCTGTTGGACCCTCCAGAGCCTCTGCTCCTGTCCCTGTCCCAGTAAAACCTACTGAACTTTGTATTAGTATTCCTGCCACCTATGGTGGTTCTCCAGATACTGTGGTAGCATAGATGAATACCACGCTCTTCTACCTCACCATCAACCATGAAATCTACAACATGACAGAAAGGATGATCACCTTCACTCTCTCCTATATGGCCAAGAAATCCACAGCCACTTGGGCTGACATGTTTTGATGAAAGGCTCTCTTGGGGGCCACACCACAGCTTGGATCTTGGTCTGACTTCTACAAAGTGTTATGATTTCTTGTCTACATCTACATCTGTTCCTTTTCTCTTGCCTTTTTCCTTCATGTTCTCGTATCTTGGGTATGTTTCTCTATGATTATGCTCACATTCTCTTCATTGCAAATGATCTAGAAGCTTCCATCATACTTATGTAATCTTCTCTCATCGTCATGATTACCTAGTTGTCTGATTCAACTTGGACTCCTCTTTTGTATTCCTTTTGTTCTTTCCTTTATGGTACATGGTCTGTGCACATCTAACTAGACTATATAAACCTTCAATAGTCACCATGTACTGTATTTTGATTTGTGCCATCTAGTGTAACCTTGAGTCACTCCTCAGTCCAAGCTCTCTTCCAAGTCCTTGCCCTTCATCTCTAGTCTGGTCTTCAACTGTATAGTCCCTTGCCCCCTTCAGGTTGAGTTGTACCTCTTTGTGAGTGTCCTGCCTGTTGGTTCAGTCCTAGCCCTACTTGAGGTATGCCCTGTGTAACAAAAGATCAAGAATATCCTCCATCCTCCTATTCAGGAGTAGGACACTCCAATCACCATGTCTTGTTGCATCAGAGTCCCAGAATCCTCAGATGAGGATACCCCAGTTCCCAAGTCCTCCTCCCACTGATTTATCACAGTTCCTCCAGCCCTCACCCCACAGCACCACTGTTGTCGCATATTCACCTCTCAAAGTATCCCTAGCCTGGCTGTACCTCCAACAGTCCTTCCAAGTCCTACTGCACCACTAGCACTCCCCCCAGTTCCCCAGGCACCTATACCCCCCCATCACTCTTCCACCCCAAGCACCACCACCAGTCATCATCATGTCTGAACTCAAAGCCACCCTCCCAGCTGACTTCTCAGGTGGGCCTGCTGATGCCATCCAATGGATCAAGGCCATGAAGGCCTATTTCATGATCAACTCTATGCTCTACTCCACTGACAACCACAAGGTCATGACCACTCTCAATAAGATGAGCAAGGGATGAGGAGTCTCTTTCTCTGAAATGTGGTATGATTGCATGGCTGACACCACCATTGCTCCTGCAGAGAAAATCTTCAACAAGTTTGTTGAAAACTTCAAGTCTACATTCTATCCATTTGACACCAAAGCTACTGCACACTTGGAGCTTTCAAAGCTCATTCAAAAGTCATTCAAACATTCTGATGGAGAGTTGGGCAATGGCTTCCAAAAGTACATCATTGACTTTCAAAACCTCACTGCCAAAGTGGGGATTACTGACCAGACAACCCTTATTGACCAGTTCTCCCTCAGGCTAGACCAACAGATTGCCATCATGATTCTCTCCATGACCACCATCCCTACTACCATTGTAGACTGGCTTGAGAAAGCCAAAACCTTCCACATTCAAAAGGCCCCCATTGCCACCCTCAAAAAGGGACACAGGATCCCCTCTACTTTCTCCTATTGCTCCTCCATCCCTGATCCAAATGCCATGGATGTTGATGCTATTTGTGTCTCCAAACTCACCCCTGACAAATGTGCCTGGTGTTTCAGAGAAGGTCTATGCCTTCACTGTTGCAAGAAAGGCCACAATGCCCAACAGTGCTGTACCTTCACATCCCAAACCCCCCATGCTCCACCTTTGACCAATCCCTTCTGAAACCCACAGCAAGTCCAAGCAGCTGCCACAACCTCTGTCACCCCCTTAATCACCTCCATCACCTCCATCACACCTCCTGCTCTTCAAACAAAGACCCCCTTAGTCCTAGAAACTTATGTTGACAGTCTTCACACTGCCAGAAAAGATGAAGGAGAGATCTTGCAAACCCTCAAACTCTGTTTTGATGACACCCCCAAGGAGGAGAGTGTCTTGGGTTTTCATTAAGGGAAGTCACCATGATGTCCTCTTTCCTAGATATCTCTGCTGTATTAGTAGGACTCACCAATGAATAAACCATGTATCTCCCAGTCTCTTTACAAGCAGGATCCCAAAGCATTGACACCACTGCTCTTATCAATAGTGGTGCCACTAGTAGTTTCATTGATACCTCCCTCATCCCAAAGCTTTGATCAGCTATTTGTTGTCTTCTCCAACTGCTTATTGCTTTTAACATTGATGGAACTCAAAACCATCAAGGGATGATCAAATGGTCCATCCCTGCCAATGCTATCTTCTCTGACATCTCTGATAAAGTAGCCCTTCTTGTCACCTCTCTTGGCTCCCCTCACATCATCCTTGGAATGCCCTGGCTAAATAAAATGAACCTTTTGGTTGATTGGGCTGCCAATATCCTCACCCTCCAGGATGCTGTGGTACCTCTTCATGAGAGTCCACCCTGGAATGAGGCAAAAGCAGACCCATACCCTCAACACCTTGGAAAAATTACCCTCTTGATCCAACTCACCCAATCAGAGAAACCAAAGGAACAAGATGTTCCCTCTTGGTGCAAAGAATTTGTTGATGTCTTCTCTGAAAAGATGTTCAGTATCCTTCCTCCACATCATACCTTCAATCATACTATCAATCTAAAACCATCATTCATCCCAAAGATTGCCAAAATTTATCCCCTCAATCCAGCCAAACATGAAGCCTGTTGGATTCTCATCGAAGAGAATCTCAAAACTAGTCACATCATCCCTTTGAAATCCCCCCAAGCATCCCTGTTCTTTTTCATATCCAAAAAGGACAATACCCTTCAACCCTGTCAGGATTATTGATATTTAAATTCCCATACAATCTATAACACTTATCCACTCCCCCTTATCTCTGAACTCATTGATAATATGAAAGACTCGACCCTATTCACCAAATTCAATGTCCACTGAGGATACAACAACCTCTGCCTATGAGAGGAGGATCAGTGGAAAGTAGCCTTTATCACACCCTTGGGACTTTTTGAACCTACTGTCATGTTCTTCAGGTTCAACAACACTCCTTCTATGTTCCAAGCTTTCATGAACCATATCTTCACTGACATGATTGCAGAATGTTGGCTAAAGATCTATATAGATGATATTGGCATTCACACCAAAGGCAATCTTGAACTCCACCATGCCAGAACCAAGTGAGTACTCCTCTGACTACATGAACACAACCTCTCCCTCAAGATCTCCAAATGCTTATTTGATGTTGAGACCATGGAATATCTTGGCCTCATCATTGGACAAGGATGTATCCAGATGGACCCCACCAAGCTCTCTGTGATCTTGGAATGGAAGTCTCCCTCCTCTGTCAAAGGTATTTGTGTTACAGACTTTATCCCAGGTCGATATGGTCTATGGTACAACTCCTCTATGTTCTCATTGTCTACCTTTCCTTCCTATCTAGACAATGCTACCTATCTGGTATTCTCCTTGTATCTGCTACCGGATAGGGACTCTTAGGTTACTACTTTTGGTATGCTCCACTTGCTACTCTTGGACATATAGCCCTCCCACAGCATTATCTCTTTATTGATGCTGCATCTCCCACACCACCACACTAGGCAACTCATCGCTACCATACCCAGAATTACTATGATTAGTGATGTACAGCTCTACCTAGGTATTTAAACTGTGTCCTGTACTATAGGAATCTTTAGCTAGTTCTGTGCAATTCTATGTACAGTCTCTGGCCACCGCAAGTCCTAGAAAGGATAGCAAGACTCGGAAAGCTCTATTAGTCTTCACACCACTATCAAGAGTGGGCTGCTTCTACTGTCAAACACTTGTCGAATAGTAGGAGAACATAGTTGAATAGTTGTCGGACAGTTCAGACCAGGGATTGTATGCCCAGTGTAACAAAAGAACTAGCTAATCCTTCTGCCCCTGCTATTCAGCAGAAGGGCGAGACACCCAGAATTGCATTGTACAGAATGCCAGAAGAGTGAGAATCCTCCTCTGAATATGAGGAAGGTACCAAACATGAGGAAGTGTTCTTTGAAGACAAGCCAACTCCAAGCATCACCCCAGTTGAACCCAGGCCCTTCAAAAACCCCTACCAGACTGGCTGCCCCATCCCTTCTCAATGAATAGCCACCCCCTCCAGAGCACCCAGGCCTCCTCCTCTAAGCCTACTATTCTGAGAACACTGAAGGAGATGATCAATCACTCCAGAAACCATACTAGGGCACACCACTCTCGCTCCCCCTTCCTCCACCGCTCCCTCACTTTCTCTGGTTGTACTCATAACTAATCCAGACCACAGAGAGGATACTCCAATGGTGGACCTTGTATATCACAACAAAAAAGGGGAACTCTGAGCAGCCCTGCCTGGAGATTTCAATGGAACTGCTACAGATGCCACAAGATGGATGTTGGCAATGACTGCATTCTTTACCATAAACCAGGACATCTACAACAATGACTTGCTCTTAATCCTCACCTGTTTTAATAAGATGAACAAGGGGCAAGCAGCAGCTTTTGCTGAGACCTGGTGTCCAAAAGTTGCAGACAGCTCCTTCGCCCAATTCTGAGAAGCATTTCAAGATTCCTTTGTCCCCTCTGGACAGCAGGAAAGATCTCGGAATGAACTATATGAGCTAAAGCAAAGCAACATTAAGGACGGGAGTGAAAGGACATTACCTGGACAGCTACAGAGAGGAAACTTCGACACCTATATCACTATCTTTGGATTGAAGGTAATGAGAAGTCAATTGGAGACAGGACATGACAACATCCTGATCGATATCTTGCAAAGAGGGGGAGACAAAAGGCTAGCTAACATGATGGCTATCCTGAACCCTCAACTGATGAAATGGAGGGATTGGATAAAGAAGGCTCATGTGTTTGATGAAAACATTCACCACCTACAAAAGATCAGGGAATGAAAGAGCTATATGCCATTTCCTTCCTCCAGAAATTCCCACAATCACAGGGACCCAAATGTAATGGACATTGATGCTGTATGTTTGACACCTGTCAAATGGGCAGAGCATATGAAGAACAACAAATGCTTCATCTGCCATAGGGTGGGATGTCGAACTACCAACCATCCTAGGGGTGAACTGCTGCGATTCCCAACAAAAGCCCACAATGTGAAAGCTGTAGAAACCAGGACAGATGCCTTAGGAGAATTCATTCAGAATTCAGATTTACCTTGAGAAGAACTCCTCCGGATTCTTCAGGCCTGTACCTCGGAGGATCAAGAGGTTAGGAAACTCGATACTTCTCAGGATTTTTAACTGGGAGGAAAGTAACAACGTCTTTACCTCCCCTTTATGTTGCACCAGTATTTGTATCAGGCCCTGACTCTAGAGCAATCAAACTCCCCATTCACCTATATGAATCCAATGCAACTAAAAGCATTGAAGTTACCACACTTGTTGACAGTGGAGCAACCGGATGCTTCATTAACAAATATCTTGTCCACCTACACGGATGGAAAACTTGGTGACTACCTAGGCCCATTTGGGCTAACAATGTGGACAGTTTTGAAAATAAAAATGGGATAGTCAGGAATTATATTACCCTACAGATCATAATCGGTACTTGAACTGAATGGAGAAAATTCCTGGTTATAGACTGTGGGACCGAAAAAGTCATATTGGGTATTACTTGGTTGAAGGATATTAATCCTGCTATTGATTGGGCAACTGGTTGGATAGACATACCAAACCCCTCAGCTATCCCACATCAAACTGATCTCCTGGAACAGCAATATCTTCTCAGATATTTAAGAATATCCCCAAATTCAGAATTGCTCGCATGCGTAACCATCTCTACTGAGCTGGCCCAACAATCGGAAAAACCAGAAACAACCCTCCCACCAGAATACATGGAGTTTAAGAAAATATTCAAAGAACTGGAAGATGGAGAACTTCTATCCTCTCACTCCTATGATCATGCCATAGATCTTACTCCAGACTTTGTACCGAAGGTAGCAAAAGCGTATCCCCTGAACCCAATGGAGTTGGCCACCTGCAAAGCCTTTGTCAATGAACACCTAAAATCCAGAAAGATCAAACCCTCAAAATCCCCTCAAGCATCTCCCTTCTTTTTTGTGCAGAAAAAGGACAGTGGATTATGACCATGTCAGGATTATTGCTATCTCAATCAACATATGGTCAAAAATACCTATCCTCTTCCTCTCATCTCTGACCTCATCAATCAACTTAAAGATTCCTCCTTGTTCACCAAAATGGACATCTGCTGGGGATATAACAATGTCTGAATCAAAGTCTCAGATACTTGGAAAGCAGCATTCATTACCCCATTTGGATTGTATGAACCAACTGTTATGTGCTTCGGACTGTGCAATTCTCCACCCACCTTTCAGGCCTTAATGGATGACATTTTCCAAGACATGATATCAGAAGGCTGGCTTCTGATTTACATGGATGATCTTCTTATTCATACAAATGGTAACACCCAACTCCATCATCAGCAAACACTCTGGGTACTCCAACATATGAGGGAACATCACCTCTTCTTAAAGCTTCCGAGATGCTTTTTCAATGTCCACAAAGTGGAATATCTCAGGATGATCATCCGACCAGGAGCTGTGATGCTCAATCCTTTGAAACTGAAGGCAATCCAAGAGTGGACCCCCCCCGCTTGGTGAAAGCAGTCTGCTCATTCATCAGTTTCTGCAATTTCTACCAAAAGTTTATCCCAGGGTTCTCTTCTACCGTATGACCATTACATGATCTCACCAAGAAAGGTGCTACCTGGGTGTGGTCCCTGGATTGTGAATCAACTTTCTGAAAACTCCAAAGAGCTTTCCTGTTGCAACTTGTCCTTCAACTGCCTCGCACAGATTCACCCTTCTGGGTAATGACTGACGCCTCCCTTGTAACATCTAGGGCAGTCTTAATGCAAAAAGACACAAATGGCGAACTTCACTCCTGTGCTTTCCTTTCCAAAACTTTCTCCCCAGAAGAGCAGAACTATGACATTTATGACCAGGAGCTATTGGCAGTCATCAGGGCACTTGAGGAGTGGAAGCAATATTTAACTGGAACTATGCACCCAGTCACTATCCTCATGGATCACAAGAACCTGGCTTACTTCAAACAGCCTCATAAGCTGTCTTGCTGGCAAGCCAGATGGATGCTGTTTCTCCAGGATTTTGACCTTCATTTCCACCATGTGCCAGGATCCCATATGGGACCTGCAGACACATTGTCCTGCCTCCCTGATGTTACCACCACCGACAACAACCAAGATATTATTCTGTTATCTCTGGAACATTTTGTCCACCTTCTGGATACTGCCCTCGTCACTAAAATCTCCCACTCCACCTCCTCCAACCCGTTTGTTTTGGATGCCTGGAATGCCTTAAAGGCTGGTACCTCTCTCCTACTCCACGCCCAATATTTGGACTGGCATTTCAATGATGGAAAGCTATACTTCAAAGCTCGCCTGTACATCCCAGAAGCTGCCTGCCAAGACCTTGTCCACTCTGTGTACACTGCTCCCACTTCCGGACACCCTGGGTTCTTCCAGATGTTACACCTGTTGCAATGTGACTATTGGTGGCCAGGACTTTCCACTTTCATGTGAAAGTACCTCCTCGGCTGTGCCACCTGTCAGGCCAATAAGGTTATCACACATCCTACTGTACTGCCAGCTCAGCCACTCCTGAGCACTGCCATGCGCCCCTTTCAATCCATTTCTATGGATCTCATCACTGATTTGCCCCTGTCTCAGGGATTTGACTCAATTCTGATCATGGTCGACCATGGCCTTACAAAGGGGGTAATTTTTGCCCCTTGCTCAAAAAGTATCAATGCAAAAGGCATTGCCAACCTCTTCTTCTGCCATGTCTTCCCCAGGTTTGGACTTCACAAACAATGCATCTCTGATCAAGGCCCCCAATTTACTTCCGCCTTTGTCAGAGAGCTATCCCGACTACTGGAATATGATCTCACCCTCTCCACAGCATACCACCCACAAACTGATGGTGAAACTGAATGAGTTAATCAGGAATTGGAGACTTACCTCCACATCTTCTGCCAAGGGAATATATCAGCATGGGCCAACCTCCTCCCCATGGCAGAATTCGCACACAATTCTGCAGTGCACTCAGTGACCAAGCAATCCCCATTCTCCCTCATGATGGGCTATGAGTCCTGTTCATACCCAACCCTCGGAAAAACCTTCATCCCAGCCCTTGAACAGAGGTTAACCCTTTTGTCCAAAACCAGGGATGAAGCACAGCAGGCCCATCATGTGGCACAACAATTGATGAGAGAATGAGTTCACACATCTTACAAACTGTGGAAAATAGGGGATCAGGTCTGGCTTGACAATAAACACCTAAAACTCCATTACCCATCTCAGAAGCTAGCTCCTCAATGAGAAGGACCCTTTGAAATTGAACAAGTCATCTCCCCAGTAACCTATCAACTCAGACTCCCACCGACCTGGTGGATACACCTGGTATTCCATGCCTCTCTCCTAACCCCCTATCATCAAACCAAGGAACACAGGCCCAATTTCATCAACCCTCCTCTGGATCAAATTGATGGAGAAGAACAATATGAAGTGGTACAAATCTTAGGCCATAGGGGTTCCACAGCCCAAAGGCAGTACCTGGTTTCCTGGAAGGGATATTCCATAGCAGAGAACACTTGGGAACCAGAAAGGAACTTGAGGAACTCCCACAAACTACTAATGGAATATAAAGCGTCGTGACCAGACAACTTCCCCCCAACTGGACAAAGAAGAACGAGATCATAGCACCCTCTTCCACTTAAATATTCCTATGATATGCCTTCCCTCTCGGCCCCCACCTTCAACCTTCTCGCCCTCTATTTTGCTTTCATATTCCTCCCTTTTCTTTTAATCCTTCTGTGTCTTTGGGATACCCATCAATGACTCTTGAACTGACAGGTAGACATTCAGTACATGCTAGCCCCCCTCCCTACTTGCCATCATCATCCTCCCCCTCTGGTTGCCTGGGCAGACGAGCCCACCCAGGACCAACAGCCACCAGCATGACCAGAGCCAGGTTGGTCTCTGCATTTCACAGTGACATTCTCCAATCCCAGCAATGGAGCAGGACAGTGGGGAGGAAATACCTTGGGCTGGTAGACACTACCCTTGGTCTCACTCTTACAAACATTTCTTCTTTTCTTGCTGAATACTATGCATGGAGGGTACTGAATACTCTCCGAGGAGCCCATTCCATGCCTGCCCTCTCCAGACCCCTGTCTGACCTTGACAACCCTCCACTATGCTTGGATCGCCTTCCTGAATTTCACTTGAACACCTTCCTGTTCAACCTATTGGACAATCCTGCAGCTGTACTCGCTCTTGAAAACCTTTCCCTTTTTCATTTCTCCCCTTACCTCCCTTTGCTAGTTCAATTTTACTCTTTTTTTGTTCAAGTCTGCCATCAGACCATTGACAGTATTGTGTTACTCCAGACTGCATCTGCATTAGGGATCGAGCACCAATTCACCACTATCTCTGCTCTTACAAACCTAGGAAGAGCTCGATGAACCCTCTTCGAATTTTTTGAAGAAGCAGAACTGCCAGAGTTAATAGAACAGCTCCCTCGGAATGTCTACCTCCCCCTCCAACAACAACAACTCCGCTCCCTTACAGAGGAGGAGTAAGCACATTACTTGGCTGATGCCCCCATCTCTGGATCGAGGAATTCAATGGGCAAACACCATCACACTGGAATCAGCACAATGGGAGCCTCAGCTCCATGTCCTGTTATCCCAGCCATTAATTTCGCAACAGTCCAGCCCCCAACACCAGTCCCACCTTTTGTTCTCCCAGAACCAGTCACCCCTCCTCCTCACACCATTGCCTTGCTCACTCTCCCCGTACCCCCCCCAGCTCCTTGAAGACAATGAGCCACATAGTGAATTCACACTCTGGCTAGACTGGGAAGACACAATATCACAGATGGAGAACTCCAATCTCCTAGCCCTGTCTCTCCCACTCCTGAAGGATCAGATTGAGTGGCAAGTTGCCATCAATGCAGTTCACGATCACACTATCGAACTGCCTGTCTGGACTACCTTCACCCCTACTGCTTCCTCCCAGCACCTGGTCACCCCCAATATGCTTGTCCTGAATGGGAGTGTCGACGTTGCAGACTTTGAGGCCATGGTGTGCTGAATTGCCCAAGGGCCATGGATGGGGACAACTCCAACAGACTCTCTGTAGGAGATCCTGGGCGAAATGAACAGACTGATCATGCCTGAGTCACTGTCTCAGGTCTACGATGAGAGTACTGTTACAGACTTTACCCCAGGTTGATATGGTCTATGATACAACTCCTCTATGTTCTCATTGTCTACCTTTCCTTCCTATCTAGATGATGCTACCTATCCAGTATTCCCCTTGCATCCGCTACTGGATAGGGACTCTTAGGTTACCACTTTTGGTATCCTCCACTTGCTACTCTTGGACATATAGCCCTCCCACAGCATTATCTCTTTATTGATGCTGCGTCTCCCACACCACCACACTAGGCAACTTGTTGCTACCGTACCCAGAATTACTATGATTAGTGATGTACAGCTCTACCTAGGTAATTAAACTGTGTCCTGTACTATAGGAATCTTTAGCTAGTTCTGCACAATTCTACATGCAGTCTCTGGCCACCGTGAGTCCTAGGAAGGATAGTGAGACTCAGAAAGCTCTATTAGTCTTCACACCACTATTGAGAGTGTGCTGCTTCTACTGTCAAATACTTGTCAAACAGTAGGAGAACATAGTTGAACAGTTGTCGGACAGTTTGGACCAGGGATTGTATGCCTGGCATAACAATTTGTTCCTTCCTTGGCTTTGCCAATTTCTACCACAAGTTCATCCTGAGTTTCTCTGACCTTGTTGCCCCTCTCACCCTCCTTACCTGGAAAGATGAACCTTGGCTCTGGACTCTCTTCCAACAATGTGCCTTTGAGACTTTAAAAGGTTGTTTCTCCTCCTCACCTGTCCTTGCCTTCCCTGATGTCTCTTGCCTGTTTTCCATCATGACCAATGCTTCTCTCCCCACAGCTGGTACTATGCTTCTTCAATCTGATTCTGATGGCAACTCACACCCCTGTGTCCACTTTTCCAAGACCTTCAGTCCTGCAGAATGTAATTATGACATCTATGACCATAAACTGTTGGCCATTATCCTTGCTCTCCAGGAATGGCAGCAGTATCTCCTTGGCACCTCATAACCTGTCACCATCCTCACCAATCATAAAAATCTTTCCTATCTCAAGGATCCCCATAAACTCTCTTGTCATCAGGCCTGCTGGTCCTTGTTCCTCCAAGACTTTGATCTCATCTGGCAGGTCACTCCAGGTGCTTGTATGGCCCCTGCTGATGCTTTGTCACAAAAGGACCAGGTTGACACCTTTCTTGATAATGTCTCCTCCTCCATTCTCCCTGATCCCCAAGTTATTGCTGTGCTTGACCTTACCCTCATTGGTGCCATATGTTCCTCCTCCTCATCTGACCTCTTGTCCTTCATGCTATCCAAAATCTTCAAGATGGTTCCCCTCTCTTTCTGTGCTCTGCTCTCTCTGACTGGTCTCTTGATAACGGACACCTCTACTTTTGCCATTGGCTGTATGTTCCACCTGCCTCCCACTCTTCTCTCCTCCATGCTCTCTATGACTCCCCCACTACCTGGGTTTCTTTCACACTAAAGCTCTGGTTGAGTGTGACTTTTGGTAGCTGGGTCTCTCCACTTTCATTAAGAACTTCATTGCAGGTTGTGTCCTTTGCCAGCAATCCAAGGTGAACACTCATCCCACTGTTCCCCCTCTCACTCCTATCTCCTCTTCCATGTCACTGCTGTTCTGCCAACTCTCTATGGACCTCATCACTAACCTCCCTGTCTTCTCCGGCTTTGATTCTTTACTGGTTGTGGTCAACCATGGGCTTATGAAGGAGGTAATACTCATTCCTTGTACCAAAAGTATTGATGCTGTGGGGGTAGCTCAACTGTTTTTCCATCATGTGTTCAAATGGTTCAGTCTCCATAATTCTATTATCTCTAATCATGGCCCACAGTTCACCACTGATTTGCTTGTGAACTCACTTGTCTTCTCCACTACAATGTCTGCCTCTCCACCACCTATCACCCACAAATTGACAATTAAACCGAACAGACCAATCAGGAAATTGAGACCTACCTTCATATCTTTTGTGCTAACCAACTGCACTCTTGGTCTTCCTTCCTCACCACCACTGAGTTCCACCATAATTCCTCCCCCCAGTCTTTGACTAAAACCTCTCCCTTCTCCCTTATGCTTGGATATGAACCATGAGCTTACTCTTGCCTCGGAAAGACATTCATTCCCACTCTCTCCTCCTGCCTCATCCTCCTTGAGGAATTCTGCAAGGAAGCTCTAGCAGCACATGATTCTGCCTGCTGTTTGATGATGCAACATGCTTCTTGAAAATTCTCCCCTGGAAGGTTGGAGATAAGGTATGGCTAGAAGCTACCAATCTCTGCATCCCCTACCCCTCTCAGAAGCTTGCTCCAAAGCATCTAGGCCCATTCAAAATCTCTCAGGTGTTATCTCTGCTCACCTACCACTTATGACTTCCACTCACATAGAAAATACATGATGTTTTTCACACCACCCTCTTATCGTCCTTCTGCTCCACTGAAGCACATGGTCCGTCATTCTCTTCACTACCTCCTGATGTCATTGAAGGCAAAGAAGAATATGAGATAGATAGCATTCTCACACACAAGGGTTCTCCTAGCTGTTATTGGTACCTAACTGCATGGAAGGGTTACTCTACATCTGAAAATATGTGGAAACCTGAAAGTAATCTCTGTCATGCCAAGTCCATCCTTTCTCATTATAAAAAGACTCACTCTCTACAATAATTTCGATGTCCTTCATTACTGTGTTCTTTTATCTCACTATCATCCTTAACACCCCTTTCCCCCTTGTTTGCTATGCCTGCCACATTCTCTGCCCTCTCTCCCACTTCATCTTTATTGCTCTCTGGCATCTCCATTTCATCTCCATTGTGTTCACAGCCTGTACATCCTACCTTTCTTCCTGTTTCCTCTATGCACATACTCTACACTGCTATTCTTGCAAATTCTGCCCTCATCCACACTCTCAAAACTGATCTGTTCTTTGAGACAGACAAGATGTTGGAGGAATTAGTGCACCTTTTTCATGATGTTTCAAAAGTTCAATCATATCACTTTCTGTCTGCCCTGTCTGATTTGCCCACTGACTTCAGCGTTCCCCTTTGCCTTCAGATTAATCGTCTCCCAAAATGTATCCTGACTATCCTTCATATGCATAGTTTCTTTACCTTTGTTGAATGCCTTGACCCTACTCTTCTCTATCCTACTTTTCACCACATATACATGTCCATGCCTGCAGATGATTGAGACTGTTACCTTTCTTCTTTGTCCACCATTAATCCACATCCTTTGCCTTTGTCTATTCCTACTCCCCCTTCTCCACCTCCTCTCCTTGCTCATCTATTCTTAGTCCCCTTTACCCCTTCCTCTGGAGACATCCCTTTGGACTTGTCCAACAACAGGTTCTTTCCTTGACAGTCCAGACCATCACATCCCCAGTATGTTGTTGACCCACCTCCTCCACCACTTGTTGCTTTCACTGCAATCATTTGGGTCATTATCAAGACAACTGCTCTGACTATTGCTACCCCTCCTGTCATGTCTTTGCTCTTGGCCATTGTTAAGTCTGGTTCCTCTCTGCTCTACTCCAGTCAGTTGGAGGTGTAGGAGGGGACAAGACTGAGGGACAAAGGGGATGGAGTGGTGAGGATGTCAGCTTCAGCGATACAGAGTTGCACACTGTGCCCTTGTGTGTTCGTGTCCTTGTATTTCGGAGGATGGAGGATCAGAGTTGTCAGAGATGGAATCTGATGAAGGAACTGAGGAGTAGGAAAGAGGAGACTAAGATGATATTCAAACCAGGACATTCACTTCTTCATCCTCCAAAGTTTGAGGACACAGAACACATAAGGGTGCAGTGTGCCCCTCACATTGCTGAAGCTGCAGTCCTCATTTGTCCCTGTCCCCTCATTTGTCCTCTGCTTACCATGCCCCCTATATGCCCTCTGTCTTGTCATAGCAGAGCAGAGCAGTTTGGACCTTGACAGTATATTTGAACTCATGCTTGTGCATTCATCCACCTCACTACCACCATGACTTGGACTTGAGCTCAGATGCTCACCAAGTCTTATCCAGACATTCTTCCTCCACCACCTGGGTCAGGAGCCTTCCTCTCATTCCCAGCTCAGAGTCCCCTACCCTCAGATGGTTGGACCACCCCCACTCCTTCTCATTGCACCCAGTCCTCTTCTGATGCACTCACCTCCTCTGTCAGCAGTGTGCTGATCTTGGATAATGATGCTAACCTCTGTATGATCCTGTCCCTGGGGCTCCCACTCCAGGTGGCAATCCTGACCCTCTGAGCAACTCCAACAATTGTTACGCGGACCGTGTACAATCTCTTAAGCTCAACACGAAGTCCTATGTTACCAGAAGGTGACACTCGGACAGTGTCCACTCAATAGTAGGACGAGGACTAGTCGAAGTCGGAAGCTTGCTATCCGAAGGTTGGACTTGCGGATGGCCAGAGACTGCACGTAGGATTGCGCAGAACTAGCTAGGGAACTCGTATCATACAGGGCACAGTTTAAATACCTAGGTAGAGCTGTACTTCGCTAATGTAGTAATTCCTGGTATAGGGACGAAGAGATGCCTAGTATGGAGCGTGGGGATACGCAGCATCAATAATAAGATGACACTGTAGGAGGGCTATGTGTCCGAGAGTAGAAAGTGGAGTATACCAAATGTAGTAAGTCAAGAGTCCCTTTCCGGTAGCAGATACAAGGGGAATACCGGAAAGGTTGCGTCATCTAGGTAAGAAGGCAAAGTAGTCGGATTGAACAAAGAGGAGTGATAGCGCAAACCATAGACCGCGTCAGATGTCGTAACATTACCCCCGTCGCATGTCTGAGACACCAACTCAGACCCGATTAGGTTGGTCAACTCCGAGAGTATCTGCCATAGACAGTTCGTCGGATTCACTCCCATCCATGGTCCCTGCACAATTCAGTGCACTGTGGCCTCGAAGTCTGCAACAGATACATTGTTGCTCAGGACAAGCATACTGGGGATGACCAGGTGCAGGGAGGAAGCAGTAAGGACAGAGGTAGTGGGGGCAGGCTGTCCGATAGTGTGATCGCGAACCGCATTGATGGCAACTTGCCGCTCGATTTCCTCTTCGAGGAGAGGGAGAGACGGGGCTAGAGGGTCGGAGTTCTCCATCTGTGATATCGTGGTTTCCCAGTCGAGCCAGAGCGCGAAGTTGCTGAGCAACTCGTCGTGTTCAGGGGGCGGGGGGTGGAACGGGGATGGGGGACGTGGTAGAGGAGTGAGGCGGAGTAGAGGGAGGTTCGGCTGGGACGAAAGGGGATTCAGGAGTGGGAGGTCTGACGGTCGCGAAGTTAACAGCTGGGACAGGGGAACGTGAAAGCACAGATCCTGCTGAGCTACTTCCGGAGTGATCGTGTTCTTCCAACGAATGCCTTCCTGGGATGACGGGGGCATCAGCCATGTAATGGGCCCGTTCTTCATTCGTGAGCGATTGAAGTTGCTGATGGAGGAGTGGGAGGTAGACATTACGAGGGAGAAGGGCGATGAGTTCGAGCAGACCAGCTTCGGTGAGAAGCTCAGAGATAGTGTTCCGAGCTCGACCCAGCTGTTGTATGGTGAATGTGGGGTTGAACCGATGTTGTATTCCCAAGTCGGTAGCGGTGCGAAAGATTGCGATAGTCTCGATGGTCTGGCGTCGCGAACTAACAAAGAAGGAATAGAAACAAATAATCAAAGGGAGATAAGGAGAAAGCCGAAACAGGGGAAGATGTTCGAGGGCTAACACTGCTCCGGGGTTGTCGAGCAGGTTGAAGATGAAGGTGATGTGGTGGAACTCAGAGAGTCGTTCCAGTCAGAGGGGTGGGTTGTTGTCGATGGAGAGGGGACGAGAAAGGGTGGTCATATAGTATTTCTTTAAAACCCGGATAACTCGTTGGGCATAAACTTCGGCGAAGAGAGAAGATATGATGAAGAAATGATGGGGATATTCTACCAGCCCGAGGCGTTCCCTCCCCACTGTCCAGCTCCGTTGCTATTGTCTGGGAATGTCACCGCAAAACGCAGAGACCAACCTGGTTCTGGTTGCGCTGGTGGCTGGTGATCTTGGATGGGCTCGTCGGCCCAGGCAACCGGAGGGGGAGGTTGGTGATGGCAGACAGGGAGGGGGGCTATCATGTACTGGATATCCACCTGGCAGTTAAGAATGCGCCGATGGGTGTCCCAAAGGCACAGAAGGACTAGGAAAAGAGGAAGAAAGATAAAGGAAAAATAGAGGGCGAGAAGATTGAGGGTTTGCGGAGAGAGAGAAGACATATCGTAGGCTATTTAAGAGAGAAGGGGAAATGTACTAGGTGCTCTTTCTTTGTCGTCCAGTTGGGGGGAAATCCTTGGGTTGGGACACCTTATATTCCATTAGTAGAGCGTGGGAATTGCCTAAGTTGCGTTCCGGTTCCCAGGTATTTTCGGCGGAGGAGTATCCTTTCCATGCGACCAGGTACTGTCTTTGTGCTGTGGAACCCCTGTGGCTTAAGATCCGTGCCACTTCGTATTGTTCCTCACCATCGATTTGATCTGGTGGAGGATTGATAAAGTTTGGGCTGTGCTCCGCAGTTTCATGATAGGGGGTGAGGAGCGAGGCATGGAAAACTGGGTGGATCTTCCAGGTCGGGGGCAGACGTAGTTGGTAGGCGACTGGGGAGATAACTTTCTCGATTTTAAAGGGGCCTTCTCGTCTAGGCGCGAGTTTTTTGGAGGGATAGTGTAGTTTTAGGTTTTTGTTATCGAGCCAGACGCAATCCCCTATCTTCCACGGTTTGAAGGGTGTGTGAGTGCATTCTTGCATCATCTGTCGAGCCACATGATGGGCCTGCTGTGCTTCGTCCTTAGCCTTTGCCAAAAGAGAGAGTCTCTGTTCGAGAGCGGGGAGGAATGTTTTTCTGATGGCAGGGTAGGCTTGGGGTTCGTATCCGAGCATGAGAGAAAAGGGGGATTGTTTGGTCACGGAATGCACTGCGGAGTTGTGCGCGAATTCAGCCATGGGGAGAAGGTCAGCCCAGATGGATACGTTCCCTTGGCAAAAGATGCAGAGGTAGGTTTCCAGTTCCTGGTTGACACGTTCGGTTTCGCCATCCATTTGTGGGTGGTAGGCAGTGAAGAGTGCGAGGTCGTAATCGAGTAGATGGGATAGTTCTCGTGCGAAGGCGGAGGCGAATTGAGGACCCCGGTCAGAGATACATCGTTCATGTAGGCCGAATCTAGTGAAGACATGTTGGAAAAAGAGGAGCACTACCCCTTTGGCGTCGATGTCTTTAGTGCAAGGACAGAAAATGACCCCCTTTGTAAGACCGTGGTCGACCACGACCATCACGGTATCAAAGCCGTGGGATAGGGGCAAGCCAGTAATGAGATCAATGGAGATGGACTGGAATGGGTGAGAGGCGGTGCTCAGGATTGGCCATGCCGGTGGCACAGTGGGATGCGTCAGTACCTTATTGGCTTGACAGGCCATGCAGCCAAGGAGGAATTTTCACATGAAGGTGGAAAGACCCAGCCACCAATAGTCGCGCTGTAACAGGTGTAACATCCAGAAGAAGCTGGGATGTCTGGCGGCGGGCACATCGTGGAGCTCCCGCATGAGGGTATGCCGGGCAGGTTCAGGGATGTACAGGCGGCCTTTGAAATACAGCTTCCCGTCAGCGAAATGCCAGTCCGAACGAGAGGCGCGAGGGAGGATGGAGGAGCCACGTTCCAAGGCAGCGAGGGTATCAGTGACGAAGGAGTTGGAGGAAGTGGAACAGGCGATTTTGTTGGCAAGGGCGACATCCACAAGGCGGATGAAGTGGTTGGTGGGGAGGAGAATGACGTCCTGGTTGTCATCAGTGGTGGAAACATCAGGCAGATGGGAGAGCACGTCTGTGGGACCCATCTGGGCCCCTGGGACATGAGAGAAATGGAGGTCAAAGTCTTGGAGGAAAAGCAGCCAGCGAGCTTGGTGGCGAGAAAGCTTGTGGGGCTGCTTGAAATATGCGAGGTTTTTGTGGTCGGTGAGGACGGTGACCGGATGCGCTGTCCCAGTAAGGTATTGCTTCCACTCCTCGAGCGCACGAATAACTGCAAGAAGCTCCCGGTCATAGATATCGTAGTTACGTTCTTCGGGGGAAAAGGTTTTGGAAAGGTAGGCGCAGGGATGTAGGTCGCCATTGCCGTCCTTCTGCATTAGTATGGTGCCGGAGGCTACAAGAGAGGCGTCGGTCATGACCCAGAATGGGGCATCAGTATGCAGGAGGCGAAGGACGGGTCGGGAGAGGAAGGCCCGTTGGAGGGATTTAAAGGCGGCGTCGCAGGCAGAGGTCCAGTTCCAGGATGCCGACTTCTTAGTGAGATCATGGAGAGGTTGAGCGATAGAGGAAAAATTGGGGATAAACTTCCGGTAAAAATTGCAAAAGCCGATGAAGGATCAAACAGCTTTAACTGAACGTGGAGGGGTCCATTCCTGAATGGCTTTCAATTTGGTGGGGTCAAGGGTGATCACTCCCGGACAGATGATCATGCCAAGATATTCAACTTCCGATACGTCAAAGAAGCATTTTGTCACGACCCGTGTCAGCTCTGGCCCCTATCTCCGTTCCTCCGCCCCTATCTCCGTTCCTATCTCTGTTCCGACTCTGTATGTACCTCCAGACTCCATTTCTCCTACCTCCGATCTTATCTTATCTCTGTATATACATTCTTGTATCTCTGTTAGGATTAGTTCCGCTCTTAGACTTCGCCCGCGGCTGTGTACGCAGCACCGGCATTCTCCTACCTGGAAGCACCGCTCCGGAGTAGTTTCCCTTCCGTCTCTGACTTACTCATCCCGTTACAGCCTCCGTTACTAATCTGCTTCGGACTCCATATATATACTCTGTACTTACCTCTTGTACACTCCAGTCTGAATATCAACTATAGCCATCCTCTCTGCTTCTCTCTCCAGTTCACCTCCGTCGGATTCCATCTCCGACATCTCCATCCTTCTCCGTCCGACCTCCGACCTCAGAGGACTGAGAGCGCACAAGGGTACAGCGTGCCACCCCGCATCGCTGAGACCAACGTCCTCGACACCTCCGACCTTCCGGACTCCTTCCGGACTCCTCTCGTCCCTCTCGACCTTCCGTCCGCACCTCCGACTGACCGGAGCGGAGCGGAGAAGAACGCGCTCTAACACATTTTGAGAGCTTCAGGAAAAGGTGATGATTGCGCATGTGTTGTAAAACTCGCTGGGTGTGATGTCGATGAAGTTGGGGATCACCCACTGTATGGATGATGAGATCGTCCATATAAATGAGAAGTCATCCCTCAGATATCATGTCCCTGAATATATCATCCATGAGGGCCTGAAATGTGGGGGGGGAGTTACACAAGCCAAAAAACATGACGGTTGGCTCGTAGAGCCCAAAAGGGGTGATGAAGGCTGCCTTCCATGTATCAGAGGCTTTGATGCAGATGTTGTTATAGCCCCAACAGACATCCATCTTTGTAAAAAGAGATGAGTCCTTCAACTGGTCGATAAGATCGGAGATTAATGGCAATGGGTAGGCATTCTTGATAGTATGCTGGTTGAGGTAGCAATAGTCTTGACAGGGTCGCAACCCGCCATCCTTTTTCTTGACAAAGAAAAAGGGGGAAGCTTGCGGGGATTTGGAAGGTTTAATCTTTCCTGACCGTAGATGTTCCTCGACAAAGTCCTTGCAAGTGGCCAGCTCCATGGGGTTAAGTGGGTAAGCTTTGGCGACTTTTGGGAGGAAGGTGTCATCGAGGTCGATGGCGTGGTCGTAGGGACGAGATGGAGGTAACTCCCCGTCTTTTGGCTCGTCAAACACACTACGGAAGGACTCATATTCTGGGGGAAGGGTGGTTTCATTCTGTGCGGTCTGTTGGGCTAGCTCAGTAGAGATGGTGGCCTTGGCGATCAATTCATGTTCTGGGGTCAATCCGAGGTACCGTAAGAGGTATCGCTGTGTGATCGGGTCGGTGGGAGGGGGTCATCGTGGAGAATCCGGGAGTTGAATTCGTCCAGCAGTCCAATCAATAATAGGATTGATTTCTCTGAGCCAGTTCATTCCTAGAATGACTTTTTCGGTTCCAGAGTCGATGACAAGGAATTTTCGTTGTTCTGTCCAAGAATTATAGGTGATACTGAGGATCACATAGTGTTGGATAATTCCATTTTTGTTTTCGGAGCCATCCATGTTATGGGCGCAGATGGGTTGGGGAAGCTGGTGTGTCTTCCACCTTTGAAGACGGACGAGGTATTTATTGACGAAGCATCCGGTGGCTCCACTGTCCACTAATGCAGAGACTTCAACAGTTTTTGTCACGCAGGATTCGTACTGGCGAATGGGGAGTTTGATTGCTCTAGAGTGGGATCCTAGTACGAATACAGGTGCGACAGAAAGGGGAGGTAAAGATGTTGATACTTTCCTCCCGGTTAAAAATCCTGCGAAGTATCAAGGACTCGGACGTCTTGATCTTCGGTGGTACAAGTTCTGAGGATGCGGAGCAGTTCATCCCTAGGGAGGTCTGAACTCCGGATAAACTCTCCTAGTGCGTCCGTTGTTTCTATCGCCTTTACTGCTTGGGGACGAGTGGGGAATTGTCGAGGACAGGGATCTCCACGAGGGTGGTTAGTGGTGTGGCATCCCACGTGGTGACAAATGAAGCATTTGTTGTTCTTTATGTGTTCTGCTCTCTCGACTGGGGTAAGGTGGATCACGTCAATGTCCATAGCATTCGGGTCGCGATGGTGGGAGTTCCTAGAAACAGGGAGGGGAATATAGTTTGTCCTTTCTCGAATTTTCTGGAGACGTCGGATATTCTTGTCGAAGACATGGGCTTTCTTAATCCAATCCCTCCATTTCGTCAGCTGAGGGTTCAAGGTGGCCATCATGTTGGCCAGTCATTCATCCACTCCTCGTCGGAGGATGTCGATCAGAATTTCATCATGTCCTGTTTCCAGTTGACTCCTCATCACCTTTAACTCGAAGGTAGTGATATATGTGTCGAAGTTGCCCCTCTGGAGCTTTCCAGGCAGCGCTTTTTCACTCTCGTCTTTGAAGTCGTTCTGCTTCAGTTCATATAGTTCGTTCCGGGCCCTTTCTTGTTGTTCAGTCGGAATAAATGACTCGCCGAACGCTTCCTTGAACTGAATGAATGTGGAGTCCATGACTTTCAGATACCAGGTCTCAGCGAATGCTGCGGCTCGTCCTTTGTTCATCTTATTAAGGCAGGTGAGGATTAGGAGCGAGTTGGTGTCATAGATGTCCTGATTAATGGTGAAGAAAGTGGTCATGGCCAACAGCCATCGCATTGCATCTGCTGCGTTTCCATCAAAGTCTCTGGGTAGGGCAGCCCAGAGTTCCCCTTTCCTAGTATGAGATGACGTATCTGCCATTAGTTGGTCCTGTGGTTCCTGGGTGGTATCGGTAATTAGTACCACTGGAGAAAGTGCTGGGGCCGGGGTTGG
>JBBPLV010000298.1:8458-23600 GCA_038089975.1 Boletellus ananiceps | reverse complement strand
CATCATCTCCTCCACTCTCACCCTCATCATTCCCCCTCTCCTCTACTCCCATCACTCAGTTCAACAAGGTTTGAACTGGTTCAAACCAGTTCTCACATATGAAATTTTTCCTGAACCCAAACCTGAACCTTGTTGATCTAGCTGAACCTGAACTTGAACTGGACCTGAACCTGTAGGTTCAGTTCACAGGTTCAGGTTTGAACTTAGGTTCTGAACTGAACTTTGGCAACACTAATGAGGAGGAGGAAGGGGAAGCAGAGGAAGCTTGGGAGGAGCTGTTGGAGTTGACAGCAGAAAGGAGATAGAACTGTGAGACTTGGAGGCATATGGAAGGACACCAGTGTGGTGTAGTCATCACTCTTTGTCCTTGTTGGTACAACGAATGCACAATATGTGAATGAATGTGTTTCAGATTGGAGTGACTGGAGATGAGTGAAACAGGAGGTGTGGAACTGGTCAGGGAGTGGAATGGAAGGGCAGACAGGGCAAAAAAAGGATGCCCCATCCCCCCCCTAGGCCAACATCCCAGTGTCAGAGAGAGGGAACTAGTGTTATGCAGGGGCATACCTTGAGTACAGGAGCTAGGACTGACCGACAGGCAGGACACTCACGAAGAGGTACGACTCAGCCCAAAGGGGACTAGAGATTATTTGGTTGGTAGACCGGACTAGAGACGAAGGATGAGGACCTGGGGAAGGGGACTCAGACTGGAGATGACTCAAGGTTACGCTGGATTGCACAGATCAAGAATGTGGTTCATGGTTTGTGGCTAGGGTTTATATAGTGGGACTAACCGTGCACAGACCAGGTACCATATGAGGAAAAGACAAAAGAGAAACTATAAACAGGAAGTCCAAGTTGAATCGGACAAGAAGGTAAGCGTGATGACTACAAAGGAACTATGGATACTTTGAGAATGTTCCATAGCAATAGAATGTGAATGTGAGAGTACAGGAAAAGACCCAGGATGCAGGAATGAGAAGGGTGAAGACAAGATAATAGGAAGATGTGTGGATAGAGGAATGAAATTGTAACAACTAGTGAGTAGACAAAAGACAGAGGGCAGGAGGTTGGAAGACAGAAAAGTCAATGTGGACCTAGAAAGGGGCCAGAAGGCAGGGGAAATGAGGAGGGTAGAGTCTGACAAACAGACAACAAAATTGTAGGAGAGATGGCACCAGATAGGGAAAAAGAGAATGCACAGTGAGTCCAACCCATGGATACAATGAAATAGCCACATTAGTAGAGGCATGCAGAATGGAGGGAAGGTGAGTTGGTGACAGGTGACAGAAAAACCCATCAGATGGCATCACAAAGGACAACCAGAGATGAGCTAGAGGGCTCAACAGAATGCTGGTGGCCATAACATGAGTGCTCAGATTATATGACCCAATACCTATTGATCAATGGATTGCAGAGGGTGAGCCAAGTCCCAAGTTCACAGGTGCCAGAGGGACCCAGCAGAGGTGACAAGCCTGAGAATGGAGAGAGTTCAGAGGAATGGACATCTAGTGCTACATCAAGCAGGGAGTTGTGGAGTAGAGTTAGAAGGAGTCAGAACTGGAGATAGGGATAAGGAGGGCTGAGGGATCAGAAAAGGAGTGGTTGCATCTGAGAAGAATAGGAATGGAACTGGAACTGGTGGCAATGCAAGCCAGAAACAGGAGGTGGACACAGGGAAAGGAGGATGTACTAGGCATCATCCTCTTTGACTGGAGAGTCAGGAGGTTTGGAGTCAGAATGCTCAGAGTCAGAGGAGTCCAAAGCAAAAGAGTGGGGATCCTCCAAGAGGTCATCATTGCAGAAGTCCTTGTCATCATTGGAAGGGATGGGAGAGAAAGCATTGGAGGATGAAGGAGGTCTGGAGGAGGAGTCAGAGTTGGAGGGCTTGGAGTCAGACTCAGGAGGAAGAGAGGTGGAGGAAAGACCAGAACCCCATAACAAGTGAGGAGTTTAGTCCAGAGAGGAAGACTAAGAGGTCCAAGAGTCAGAGGCAGAGCCTCTGCAGAGATGGAGGGCATGGTGACAGAGGTGGAGAAGTCAGATGGTTCAGAGAGAGTGCCTTGGCATGCAAGCTTCAATTGACACTCCCAATATCTGGTGTCAAGAGACTACACCAGATAACAGAGACTTTGGAGGGTGGAGGGCTTGCCTTGGCAGGATATCTCATCCTTGAGCCAGTTGGGGAGACTGTTGTAAAATCTGTGCCAGAGGACACTATCACCATAGCTGTCAAGTTGACTGGCCAACCAATTGAACTCTACAATGTATTTGTTGATGCACTGACTGTCAGTCATGATCAGGCTGGAAAGGTCATGTTCCACATTGTCAACAAAGTCATGTGGATCAAAGTTGTCATGGAGTTCTTGAATGAACTTGGAGTAGTTGTTCATCCAGAGCAGATAGGACAAGGAGTGTGGGTCACAGGCCAGGAGATCAGGCTTGAACCATTCAAGGGTAGAACCCAAAAGGTATGACTGTGCAAACATGACTTTGGCATGGTCAGAGCTGAAAGCCTGAGAACAGCCCTAGAAGTTGAGTTCACACTATACTAGGAATGTGCAGAGTGTACAGGAGTCAGAGCCATTGAACTGGTCAGGCTGATGGACTTGGGTGTGGAAAGGAGTAGGAGTGGAGTCGCCACCAGAACTGGCTCTCAAACATGCCAACACATGAATTGTACTGGTTAGTACCAATATGGAGTCAGATAGCAACTCAGAGATGGAGGAGTAGGAGACAGAGGACATAGGGATCTGGTGGAGTGCCAGGCAGAGGGTGCACAGAGCCACCATGGCAACTAGTGATGGGTGTTGGAGGTGCAAGATCTGTAAAGACAGAGACTGGGTGATTGTCATATCCCATGTCTGCTTCAGTCCTCTGGATCAAGTCCACTCGAACTCCAGTTTGGTTTTACTTCAGATGCATTCTGTAGATTATTGGACTCCTATCTTGTTTCTCCTGTTGTCTCTCCATTTCTCTTACCTCCATTTAGTTTAGCTCCACTCATAGACTTTGTCCCCAAACTGTGTTTTCTAAAAGCACAGCTCTGGCATTCTCATACCCAGAGCACAGCTTTGGAGTACTTTCACTTGCATTCCAGCTTACTGATCTCTGTCTTACCAATCACACATCTCCATTGGTAAGATGCCTCCATGCTCTGTGTATAAACTCAGTACTTCATGCTGTAACTCTTTAGTTTGAATATCATATTAGTCTCCTCTTTCTCTACTCCTCAGTTCCTTCATTGGATTCCATCTCTGACACTCTGACCCTCTGACCTCCGAAATACGCGGACATGAACACACAAGGGCACAGCATGCAACTCCACATCACTGAAGCCAACATCCTCACCACTCCATCCCCTCATCCCCTTGATCTCATCCCCTCCTGCACCTCCAACTGACCAGAGTAGAGCAGAGAGAAACTGGACTTAACAGTGATGTCAAGTGAAGGAGATGAACTGTCCTTCCTTGTCTGAGTCCATGGAAGCACAGGATGGGCCTCCACAAGAGAGAAGAGACTGATGTTGTCTGGAAGAGGATGGAGTCTGGGAGGTCATCCTGTAGGAACTGTGATAAGCTATGCAATCGAAAAGTGAGAGGTCATGCAAGTAGTAGTCTGAATATACTGTTAGGGTCCATGCTTCTCCACTCTGCTCCAGTCAGTTGGAGGTGTAGAAGAGAGGGGTGAGTAGGACAAGAGGTGTTGGAGATGGATCTAGATGGACAGAGATGACAGAGGGTTGAGGATGTTGGTCTCAGTGATGTGGAGTGGCATGCTGTACCCTTGCATGCTCTCAGTCCTCTGAGGTTGGAGGTCAGAGATAAAGGGAAGAAGATATCAGAGATGGAATCTGATGGAGGAGGACTGAGGAGTGAGGAGGAGTGAGGAGGAGAAGAGAACTATAGTTGATATTCAGACTGAGGTACTACAATGGAATGTATGGAGTTTGTATACTCCAGAGTCTGAGGATGTACTAAGATGACTGAGATGGATGACTGAGACAGAGATGGAAGAGAAACTACTCTGGAGCTGTACTTGTATAGAGACACAGCTGTGGACAAAGTCTAAGAGTGAATCTAAACTAAACAGAGATAAGAGATAACAGGAACAGATAAAAGGAACAGAGTCCAGAGGTATATACAAGAGTTGGAGAGAAGATATGAATGGAGATGGGGATGGAGGAGTGGAGATGGGAACCAGAGTTAACATGGGTCATGATACTGCTGTAGAAAGACCCTCAGTACCCCTTGTCCTTGTTTCTCCATAGGAAGACCCTTCAGATAACATCCCTCATCCTGAAGGTATCAGCCCTTCACTCTCATTGCCTTCATCTCCTTGTCTGCTAGGTCTGTGCTTGTCTCCACCCAGGCCAAGCATAACAAAAGTCTAGCTTCCCATTTTAAGGCTACCACCACAGTAGACCTTTACAATTTCCCACTGACCCCCTCCTCTGTCCTCTGGGTGGTATCTCACCTTGATTCTTCACAATTCTGAATCATCTCATAATGAAGAAGAAGAGTACCTTTTGGAGACTCCCTCTGATGAACCACTTCCACCCCAGGAAGAAGACCCCCTCTCACTCCTCCAACTGTCATCCACAGTCCAGTTGTCCTTCACCCCTCTCTATCAGTGCCTTCCCAACCTGCTGTTGGATCTTCAGGATCCTCTGCTCCTGCTTCTACCCTTGCTGTCCCTGTGAAACCCACTGAACTTCACATTGAAACCCCTGCTGCTTATGATGGCTCTCCAGACTGCTGTAGCATGGATGAATACTGTGCTCTTCTACCTCACTATCAACTACAAGATCTACAACATGGAGGAAAGGATTCTCACCTTCACCCTCTCATACATGACCAAGAAATTCACAGCCACTTGGGCTGACATGTTCTGACAAAAGGCTCTCTTTGGGGCCACACCACAGCTCAGATCTAGGTCTGATTTCTATAAAGCCTTCATCATGGTGTTTGATCACAAGGATGTTGTACCCTCCACCATTGCCTGGTTGTCTACTACCTAGATGACCATGAAGCAAGACCTCAAGACCCACAAAAAAGGTCTTCAACCCTCCTCTCACTGAATATTCTTCAAAGTTCTTCCAGAACAAGAAGCTCACAAGCATCACTAAGGACCATGTCCTCATTGGCTACTACTCTGCTGGTCTCCCTCCCTTCCTTATATGTCACATCATGTTGATGGATACTGTCCCTACCACTATCAAGGAATGGGACAAGAAGACTTTTCACTTTTACAAGAATTGGAAGTGTGCTGATGAGATCTCTGAACACAGTGCTAAGCCTTACAAGGCTCCCATCTATCATGCCCCTGCCCCCACTTGCCCAGCCAGAGACCCTAATGCCATGGACATAGATACTGTCCATACCACTCCCAAGCTAACCCCTGCCAAGTGACAACATTGCTTTGCAAACAATCTCTGCTTCCACTGCAGGAAACCTGGCCATGGCAGTCACAACTGCCTCTACTTCTTGTTATGCAGGGCATACCTTGAGTGGGTGGATGAAGACTGAACCAACAGGCAGGACACTCATGAAGAGGGACAACTCAGCCAAAAGGGAATGAGGAGCTATATGGTTGGAGACTGGACTAGAGATGAAGGACAAGGACTTGGAAGAGGGCTTGAACTGAAGAGTGACTCAAGGCTACATTAGATTGCACAGATCAAGAATGTGGTACATGAGTAGTGTCTAAGGCTTATATAGCCAAGCCAAATATACACAGACCATGTACCATAAAGGAAAAGAACAAAAGAAAGGCTATAAACAGAGTCCAAGTTGAATCAGATGAAGGTGTAATCAAAATGACAAGGGATATCTAAAGGGGAACAATAGATGCCTCAGGATCATTCATGATAAGAAGAACATGAAGGTAATGGTAAAAAAATAGACTGGAGACATGGAAATGAGTAGGGTAAAGACAGGAGAGGAGGAGTAGTCATGGATGAAGGAAAGAAATCATAACATTACCCCCTTTGTAGACTCAAGCTCCAGGCTCAAGAACCTCAAGGTCCCATTGGCAGTGCAGGAGGGCTAGTGAAGATGCTAGTGGCCTGTTCAGGAGTGTAATGCTCAAAAGGACAGTCATTGAGAAGATGACCAATCTGGTTACAGCATCTGCAGGTATGAGTAGGGCAAAAGCAGGCTCTGTGTCCCCATCACTGGCAATAAGAACATTGGGTGGTAAAGCAACAGTGAGCAGGATGGCCAGGAGCAAAGACATGACAGGAGGGGCAGTGATAGTCTGAGCAGTTGTCTTGATAATGACCCAAACAATTGCAGTGAAAGCAATGAGTGGTAGAGGAGGCAGGTCAATGACATACTGGGGATGTGACAGTCTGGACTGCTGAGGAAAGCACCTGTTGGCCATTGGGGAGATGGACGAGCTGGATGTTAGCCTGATTGAGGGCTAGAGCAGATTGGTCAAGGGCATACTTGTCAGATGAGTCCAAAGGGATATCTCTGGAAGAGGGAGTAGAGGGGGCTGAGGAGAAGCCAGCAAGGAGGGGAGGTGGACAAGGGGGAGCAGGAATAGGCAAAGGCAAAGGGAATAGGCTAATAGCAGACAAAGAAGATATGTAACGATCTTGATCATCAGTGGGCATAGACATATAAACATGGCAAAAGGTAGGGTAAAGAAGAGTAGGGTTGAGGTGTTTGACAAAAGTAAAGAAACCATGCATATAGAGGATAGTCAGGATGCATTCAGGAAGGTGATTAATCTGAAGATGAAGGGGAACACCAAAGTCAGCAGGCAAATTGGAGGGGGCAGACTGAAAGTGATATGATTGAACTTTTGAAATATCATGAAAAAGGCACACTAATTCCTGTGACATCTTGTCCATCTCAAAGAGTGGATCACTTTCAAGGATGTGGATGAGGACAGGATTTGTAATGATAGCAGTGTAGAGTGTGTGCATGGAGGAAACAGGAAGAAAGGTAGGATGCACAGGCCAAGAATGCAAGGGAGACAAAATAGAGATTCCAGAGAGCAAAGAAGACGAAGTGGGAGAGGGGGCAGAGAATGTAGCAGGCATGGTGAACAAGGGGGAAGAGGGTGTTAAGGATAATTAGTGAGATAAAAGAAAGCTGGGACAAAGGACATCAAAACTATCATAGGGAGTGAGTCTTCTTATAATGAGAAAGGATGGACTTGGCATGACGGAGATTGCTCCCAGGTTTCCACATGTTTTCTGATGCTGAGTAACCCTTCCATGTAGTTAGGTGTTACAACATGCGATGCGGCCTATGGTCTATGATATCACTCTTCCTTGTTTTCTCCTACTATTCTTCCCTCTTACTTGGATGACACAACCTATCTGGTATTCCCTTTGTATCTGCTACCAGATAGGGACTCTTGAGTTACTACATTTGGTATGCCCCACTTTCTACTCTCGGACACATCGCCCTCTCACAGCATCATCTCTTTATTGATGCTGCATCTCCCACACTACCATACTAGGCATCTCTTCGCTACTATACCAGGAATTACTACAACTAGTGGAGTACAGCTCTACCTAGGTATTTAACCATGCCCTGTACAATAGGCAATCCTTAGCTAGTTCTGTGCAATCCTACATGCAGTCTCTGGCCTCCGCAAGTCCGACTTAAGGATAGCAAGCATCCGATTTCTATTAGTCTTCGTCCTACTATTGAGTGGACACTATCTGAGCGTTTCCCACTGAAACATAGGATCCAGAGTATCTAGATAGGAGATTGTACGCAGTCTGCATAACAAAAGAACTAGCTATCTTTCTGCCCCTGCTACTGAGCAGAAGGGCAACCACTTTGCAACAACATTGTACTGCACCCCAGATGAGCGAGAATCCTCCCCAGAAAACAAGGAAGGAACAGAACACGAGGAAGTGTTCTTTGAAGACGAGCCAACACCTAGTGCTACCCCAGTCACACAATGACCTTTTGAAAATCCCTATCAAACGAACTCCCTGGTTCCCCCTCAACGCATCGCCCACCCTTCCAAAGCACCAAGATCCCCTCCTCCTAGTCTATTATTCCAAGAATGAAGAAGAAGATGATCAGTGACCCCTGAAACAGTCTTAGAGCATACCACCCTTGCCCCTGCACCCCCTGCTGTTCCCTCCCTATCCCCAATAGTACTCGTCACTAACACAGACGACCATGAGGACATACCCATGACAGACCCCAGACATCATGACAAAAAGGGAGGAGAGCTTTGAGCTGCCTTACCTGGAGACTTTGACGGAAATGCAGCTGATGCGACCAGATGGATGCTAGCCATGACAGCATTCTTTACTATCAACCAGGACATCTACAAAGAAGACTCGTTGCTTATCCTCACCTGCCTCAATAAGATGAATAAAGGACGAGCAGTGGCTTTTGCTGAAACCTGGTATCCGAAAGCTGTGGATAGCTCCTTTGCCCAATTCTGAGAGGCATTTCACGAGTCCTTCGTTCCTACTGGACAGCAGGAACAATCTCGGAATGAACTTTACGAGCTAAAGCAGAGTGACTTTAAGGACAGAAGCGAACGGACCTTACCAGGAAGGTTCCAACGAGGGAACTTTGACACCTATGACCTTCGAGTTAAAGGTGATGAGGAGTCAACTGGAAACAGGACACGATGAGATCCTGATTGATATCCTATGAAGAGTGGATGAAAGATTGGCAAACATGATGGCTACACTGAACCCCCAACCGACAAAATGGAGAGATTGGATTAAGAAGGCCCACATGTTTGATGAAAACATTTGTCGCCTTAGAAAGATTAGAGAGCGAAAGAACTACTTACCACTACCTTCCTCCAGAAACTCCCATAACCATCAGGACCCAAATGCCATGGATGTCAACGCCATATGCCTTACACTGGTGGAGCAGGCCGAGCACATGAAGAACAATAAGTGTTTCATCTGCCATAGGATAGGCTGTCATACAACGAATCACCCTCGAAACAAACCCCAATGATTCTCTATGAAGCCCCATACAGTGAAAACCGTCAAAACCAGGGAAGATGCTCTCAGAGAATTCATCCAGAACTCGGACCTGCCCAGGGATGAGTTACTCCACATCCTTTGCACTTGTACTACTGAAGATCAGGATGTACGAAAACTCAATATGTCCTCAGATTTTTAATTGGGAGGAAAGTGACAACGTCTTTACCTCGCACCTGTATTTGTACTAGGCCCCCACTCTAGAGCAATCAAACTCCCCATTCGCCTGTATGAATCCGATGTGACTCAAAGCATTGAAATCTCTGCCCTGGTTGACAGTGGTGCAACCGGATGCTTTGTGAACAAATATCTTGTACAAATCAACAATTGGAAGACACATCGACTTCCAAAACCAATTCGTGCCCACAATGTAGATGGCTCTGAAAACAAAAATGGGATCATCCGCAGCTATGTAATCCTGCAAGTGGCCTACAGATCTTGAACTGAATGAAGGAAGTTCCTGATCATTGACTGTGGGACTGAGAAAGTCATTCTTGGTATTACCTGGCTATGGGATATAAACCCTGTGATCGATTGGGCAGCAGGGCATATTGAACTGGAGAACACTCCTCCTCTGAGACCTCAACTGGATCCAACTGACCAACAATACCTCCTCCGCTACCTAGGACTCTCCCCCGAACCCGAAGTTCTTGCAAAAGTAACCATATCCACCGAGCTAGCCCAACATGCGATCAAACCGGAAACAACCCTTCCCCCTGAATATGAAGCATATTGACATGTTTTTGAGGAACCAAAGGATGGAGAACTTCCCCCCTCTCATCCATATGACCACGCTATTGACCTTATCCCCGATTTCTTGCCAAGGGTCGCAAAGGCCTATCCCTTGAACCCAGCCGAGTTAGCTACATGTAAGGCCTTTGTTGACGAACATCTGAAATCAGGGAAGATCAAACCATCCAAATCCCCCCAGGCATCCCCTTTCTTCTTTGTACAAAAGAAGGATGGTGGGTTGTGACCTTGCCAGGATTACCGCTATCTCAATCAGCACACAGTCAAGAATGCATATCCTCTTCCTCTCATATCTGACCTCATTGATCAACTGAAGAATTCGTCGCTGTTCACTAAGATGGACATCCACTAGGAGTACAACAATGTTCACATCAAAGCTTCTGACACCTGGAAAGTGGTGTTTATCATGCCGTTTGGGTTGTATGAACCTACTGTCATGTTTTTTGGCCTATACAACTCCCCCCCTACTTTTCAGGCATTGATGGATGATATCTTTCAGGATATGATATCGGAAGGGTGGCTTTTGATCTACATGGATGACCTCATCATCCATACAGCCGGCGATCCTCAATTGCATCATCAACAGACACTCTGTGTACTTTGGCAAATGGCCAACCATCACTTATTTCTTAAACTGTCAAAGTGCTTCTTCAACATTTCAGAGGTGGAATATCTGGGTATGATCATATGTCCAGGCACTGTCACTCTTGACCCTTCCAAGCTCCAGGCCATTCGGGAATGGACCCCTCCACATTCAGTGAAAGCCGTCCAATCATTCATCGGCTTCTGTAACTTCTACTGGAAGTTCATCCCCAGCTTTTCCTCCATCACCCAACCACTCCATGACCTCACCAAGAAGGGAGCCATCTGGGATTGGTCTCCTGCCTGTGTGACTGCCTTCCAGTCCCTTCAACAAGCCTTCCTATCTTGCACAGTCCTCCACCTTCCACATACTGATTCCCCTTTTTGGGTCATGACCAACGCCTCTCTGATCGCTTCCGGGGCAGTACTGATGCAGAAGGATGGGAATGGCAAACTGCATCCTTGTGCCTACCTGTCGAAAACTTTCTCCCCGGAGGAATGCAACTATGACATTTATGATCGAGAGTTGTTGGCCGTTATCCGAGCATTGGAGGAGTGGAAGCAATACCTGACTGGCACTGCACATCCTGTCACTGTCCTGACAGATCATAAGAACCTCGTCTACTTCAAGCAGCCCCATAAGCTCTCCCATTGCCAGGCCCTCTGGATGTTGTTCCTCCAGGATTTTGACCTTCGATTCCAACATGTACCAGGCTCCCATATGGGCCCTGCTGATGCCCTATCTCATCTTCTGGATGTCTCCACTACCAAGGACAACCAGGATGTCACTCTGTTACCCTCTGCGCATTTCGTTCGTCTTCTTGACCTTGCCCTTGCTGACAAGATTGCCCATTCCACATGCTCTGACTCTTTTGTCTCCGATGCTCTCAATGCCCTGGATGCTGGTACTTCCCTCTTGCCCTATGCCCACCATTCCGACTGGCATTTCGACGACGGCTGCCTCTATTTCAAAGGTTGTCTATACATCCTGGAAGCTGCCCACTGGGACCTGGTCCACTTGCTGCATAATGTGCCTGCTACTAGGCACCCCGGGTTCTTCTGGATGTTACACCTGTTGCAGCGCGACTATTGGTGGCCAGGTCTTTCCACGTTCGTGTGAAAATTCCTCCATGGCTGTGCTACTTGCCAGGCTAACAAAGTTCTCACCCACCCCACCATGCCGCCGGCTCAACTGATCCTGAGCACCGCCACTCACCCTTTTCAGTCCATCTCTGTTGATCTTATCATGGATTTGCCCCTGTCTCATGGCTTCAACTCTGTCCTGGTTGTGGTCGACCATGGCCTTATGAAGGGGGTAATTTTCTGCCCCTGTTCTAAGAATGTTGACGCGAAAGGAATTGCTGACCTCTTCTTTCGCCACGTTTTCCCTAGATTTGGCCTACACAAACGATGTATCTCTGACCGAGGCCCACAATTCGCCTCTGCTTTTGCCAGAGAACTATCTTGGTTACTGGAATACAACCTCGCCCTTTCCTCAGCCTATCACCCACAAACTGACGGAGAGACCGAGTGTGTCAACCAGGAACTGGAAACCTATCTTCGCATCTTCTGCCACGGTAATGTGTCGCTTTGGGCTGACCTCCTTCCCATGGCTGAGTTCATACACAACTCTGCAGCACACTCTGTGATCAAGCAATCCCCCTTTTCTCTCATGTTGGGCTACAAACCCCGAGCCTACCCTGCCATCAGGAAAACCTTTATCCCTGCACTTGAACAAAGGTTGACTCTTTTATCCAAGGCTAGGGACAAGGTGCAGCAGGCCCATCATGTGGTACAACAGAAAATGAAGGAACATGTTCACACACCTTACAAACTGTGGAAAATAGGAGATCGAGTTTGGCTTGACAATAGGAACCTGAAACTTCACTACCCATCCTGGAAACTAGCCCCTCAGTGCAAAGATCTCTTCGAGATCAAGAAAGTCATTTCTTCAGTCACTTATCGACTCTGACTTCCACCTACTTGGAGGATACACCAGTATTTCACGCTTCTCTCCTCACTCCCTATCATGAGACTGTGGAACATGGCCCCAACTTCATTAACCCACCCCTGGATCAAATAGATGAAGAAGAACAATATGAAGTGGCACAGATCTTGGGCCACAGGGGCTCTGCAGCACGAAGGCAGTATCTAGTATCCTGGAAAGGGTACTCCTCTGCTGAGAACACCTGGGTACTGGAATGCAATCTAGGAAACTCCCATGCACTACTAATGGAATATAAAGCCTCCTGACCAAACGATTTCCCCCCAACCGGATGAAGAAGAATGAGAGCGTAGCACCTTCCCCCTCTCTTAAATAGTTACCAACATGCCATCCCTCTCAACCCCCACCTTCAACCTTCTCGCGATTTATTTCGCTTTCATTTTTCTTCCCTTCTTCCTTCTTCTGACCTGTCTTTGGGATACTCATCGATGGATTTTAAACTGCCAGGTAGACATACAGTATACCTTAGCCCCCCTCCCCGCTTGCCACCACCATCCTACCCCTCCAGTTGTGTGGGCAGACAAACCCACCCAGGACCACCAGCCACCTGCATGACCAGAACTGGACTGGTCTCTGCATTTCGCGGTGACATTCCCTAAACCCAACAACAGAGCAGGGCAGTGGGGAGGAAATACTTCGGGCTGGTAACTGTTTGATGACCCCTTGTTGTACTTTCCCAATATTTCTTCTTTCCTCACTGAAGTTTATGCCTGATGAGTTTTCCGGGTCCTTCAGAAATACTATATGGCCGCTCTCTCTCGTCCACTGTCAGTCATCAACAATCCCCCTCTCCAATTAGAGCGACTCTCGGAGTTCCATTGGTCTACTTTTGTTTTCAACCTGTTGGATAACCCCAGTGTAGTCCTCGCCCTCAAGCACCTTCCCCTATTCCACCTTTCTCCCTATCTCCCTCTAATCATCCGGTTCTACTCCTTCTTCGTAAACACCCACCATCAGACCATTGACAGCATCGCAATCTTCCGGACTGCCACAGAACTCGGTATCCACCACCAGTTTAACTCTATGGTCACCCTCACCCACCTCGGACGTGCTCACCAGACCCTGTTTGAGCTGTTGACTGAAGCAGGATCACTGGAACTGATTGCGCTTCTTCCTTGTAACATCTATCTCCCACTCTTGCAACAACAACTGCTCTTGCTCATGGACGATGAGCAGGCCCATTACATGGCTGATGCCCCCACCATCCCAAACAGGGATTCGTTGGGTGAACACGATCACACCAGAGTCAGCACGCCTGGAACCCCACTACAACGTCCCATTATCCCTTCCGTTAACTTCATGACCATCCAACCCCCCACACCAATCCCCCCTTTCGTTCCCGCTGAGCCTCCCTCCACTCTGCCTTGCTCCCCTTCCTTGCCCACTATCCCTGTTCTGCCCCCCACCCCCCGTCGACAATGAATGGGCCAGTGAGTTCACTCTCTAGCTCGACTGGGAGGACACAATATCACAGATGGTGAACTCCGATCCCCTAGCCCCATCTCTCCCTCTCCTCAAGGAACAAGTCGACAGGCAAGTTGCCATCAATGTGGATCGTGCACACACTATCGCACTGCATGTCCCCACTACCTCTGTCCTTACTGCTTCCTTCCCACACCTGGTCACCCCCAGTATGCTTGTCCTGAGTGGGAGTGCCGACGTTGCAGACTTTGAGGCCACAGTGCGCTGAATTGCCCAAGGACCTTGGATGGGAGCGAATCCAACTACCTCTCTGAGACAGATACTCTTGGAGTTGAGCAGCCAGGTAGAGTCTGAGTTGCTGTCTCAGACATACGCCGGGGGTAATGTTACAACATGCGATGCAGCCTATGGTCTATGGTATCACTCTTCCTTGTTTTCTCCTACTATTCTTCTCTCTTACTTGGATGATGCAACCTATCCAGTATTCCTTTTGTATCCGCTACCGGATAGGGACTCTTGAGTTACTACATTTGGTATGCTCCACTTTCTACTCTCGGACACATCGCCCTCCCACAGCATCATCTCTTTATTGATGCTGTGTCTCCCACACTACCATACTAGGCATCTCTTTGCTACTATACCAGGAATTACTACAACTAGTGGAGTACAGCTCTACCTAGGTATTTAACCATGCCCTGTACAATAGGCAATCCTTAGCTAGTTCTGCACAATCCTACGTGCAGTCTCTGGCCTCCACGAGTCTGACTTAAGGATAGTGAGCATCCGATTTCTATTAGTCTTCATCCTACTATTGAGTGGACACTATCCAAGTGTTTCCCACTGAAACATAGGATCCAGAGTATGTAGATAGGAGATTGTATGCAGTCTGCATAACATTAGGTACCAGTAGTGGCCAGGGGAGCCCTTGTGTGTGAGAATACAGTCTACCTTGTATTCTTCTTCACCTTCTATAATGTCAGGGGGCAGTGAAGAGAACGATGGACCATGTGCTTCAGTGGAGCAGTGTCACATTCTGTGTCACTCTGATCCCCTCCTCTGCTCCTCCACCTCTTCCTCCACTCCAATAACCCTATTCCGACTTCTGTATGTATCTCCGACTCCATTTCTGACTCATAGTGCACATCTTATCTTATCTCCATATGTACTATCTCTTATCTCTATTCATCTCTGTCTCCTGTGCTCTGTACTCACAGCCAGTATTTCCTATTGCTGGTTCTGGACATCGCCTCCTACCTTATGGCTCCATACCTCATTAGTGATCCAGTGTTGGTCCTCTCCAACTTCTGTCTCTGCCCTCCATAGTACATAGCCTCAAACTCCATACTATATATACTCTGTACTTACCTCCTGTACTACTCAGTCTGAATATCAACTATAGT
>JBBPLV010000297.1:0-23675 GCA_038089975.1 Boletellus ananiceps | reverse complement strand
GATGCCGACGGGAAGGGTAGGCACCAGAGGAAGAAAAACACATGCAGTATGGGAGGTAAAATTGCGGTGATGCGGGGAAAAACAGAGCGGAAAGTGTGAGAAAATATGAATGGAGACGACAGGGTAGAGAGATGGCTGCGTAGTTGATTGGGAGACACAGCGGAGGGTGACCAGTGATTGGTGGCACGATGCAGTACAAGTGTTCCGAGAACTGCGCTCCCACTTGTGCTGTTTCGTGTCACCACAGAGAATGCGAACAACACACCATCGAGTGGGTCGAGATGAAGACGGGGAAGGAGAAGGAAGAGAACGACAGCGAGGTGCGGCATTTCCGCTCGTAAATTGCCGATTGTTATCGTCAAGTCACTTGCTGACATCCAGCACGTGACGCTGCACTGCTGACCTCTCGCCAAATGCTACGAACAGCACTCTACAACGCCTCGCGCGCTGCCCTCGTCCCCCGCAGGGTCGCGACACCTTCCCTACAGATACTTTCTCGATACCAGTCCTCCAAGGCTAATGATCCACAGGCTCTCAGAGCAGCGCGCAAACTCAACGACAAGCTGCAGGAGAACTGGAAAGGCCCAATTCTCACCTACGACCAGCTCAAGCCGAGGACTCTCAGCCCCAGCGATGTATGGCCTCATTTTTCCTGCCATTCTCCACTTTAGAATCCCCCTTTCCCTAGGATGCCTACCTTATCGACGTCCGAGAACCCGATGAAGTGGTGCAGGGATCCATCCCCTCATCTGTGAACCTCCCGCTCTCAGTGCTTGTCGGCTCCTTGAGTCTGGACAATCAAGCTTTCCGTAGCCAGCATGGCTTTGAAAAGCCAGGCAAATCCCAGGAGGTTGTTTTTTACTGCAGGAGTGGCAAGAGAAGCGCCTCCGCGTGTGATATAGCCAGGAGAAATGGCTACAACAAGTAGGTATTCCCTATCTTCCAACATACCGCTGCTCTCTGAACATCGCTGCGACGCATAGTGTCATCAATTACGAGGGATCATGGCTCGACTGGGTGTCTCGGGAGGGGGATGGCAAGGGTTCATCGGCCTAACTATCAATTCTCCCCTCGACTACCTTGTAGTACCTGATCAGTGTAGTCAACACTCAATGTTGGATGTCGACCTGATTGCACCATGCAGCTCTACTTCAATGCCCTTCCAATCTATTCCGGGCACGTTGTGCTTGTGCTTGGTTATTATGTATTGACGTGCCGTTTCGGTCTTTTCGTTGTACTGCTGCCGTTGTAATGCTTTCTCGTAGTCTGCTTAGGCTCCCACCGCAACCAGTACTGTCGTGCGCACGGGGCGCCGTGCTCCTGTCGACGGTCAAGGTTGTCTCACTCCCCGCCGACCGCTTCCCCAGGCGTTCTACCAGCGCGTCACAAGCTCGCCTGTGCAGGCGCACACTAAGTACGCCCGCGCCCCATGCTAATCACAGGTGGTAACTTTCTGTCCAGAGTACTTGCGCTGAATTTATTGGCCACTAATATATCGTCGCAGTGATCTTCCAATTGATCGGTATCATGTTCTTGCCGACGCAACCATGATATCCCTGCTCGAGCGACTGGAGGACGTTTTAGAGGGGATGTCCGAGGAGGGTTTCGAAGTTGACTACCACGTAGGTTGCCGGTCCGCTCTGGCCCACGAGCTTGATGCAAGTGCAACCCTGACGGACATGATCGCAGAGCGGCGTGCTGACACTCAGCCTTGGTTCGAACGGGACATACGTGATCAATAAGCAGCCTCCAAACAAGCAAATTTGGCTCTCATCTCCCGTCAGGTTTGTCCAGCCCCCATGATCAGGCACCCGTTCCTCACCTTTTGTTCCTATGGACCCTTTGGCACGCCCCCAACGTTGCTACACGACGACGCGACTACGGTTTCCACACGTGCATGGAATGTGAACTCGGTGATACCTCGTTGGTATTCGCCTCGCTAACTAAATGGATGGTCAGCGGACCCAAGCGATATGACTACGTCCCGTCCACGGACGACTGGCGATACAGCCGGAGCGGAGAAGAGTTGGGTGCTCTTTTGGAGGGGGAGCTCAGTCGTACACTCGGACTAAAGGTGAGACTGGGACTTGCACAGGTTTCGCAAGCGGTAGAGTAGAAATCCTGAAAATACTTCCTGTCGCTCCTGCCGATTGTCGAAGCCACTGGCGGGATGTATAGGTGTACATGATATAATTGCCGTGAGCACCATATGATATGCTGTACGTGAATACACTCGAGGCGATGTCATGACGAAACAGTATAAAGTTGCTGCCAGCAGAACAGACGAGGGTGAGGGCGATTGCAGATAACCCCTGTCGTATGGTCAAGCCAAGGGTTGTCAGGATGTCTTAGTTAGGGTCAGGGGGGTCCGGTGGATGGCATCCCTTCCACCTCACGTCTGCGTGAAAGGAACAGCGAACCCAGCAATCTGGAAGTGGTTCAGTGTGAGACTACCTATCATTAGGAGAAAGCATCATGCCTATTTGCGTCCTCATAACGTTGTCGCACGCGTTGAATTTCCTCGACGAGCCCCTTCTCCACGGACCGAATACGGCTTTGGTTTTCTAGCTTATCATGGGCAGCTTGTGGGAGTGCGGTGTGATAAGCTGACCCATCGGGTCTCTCTTCCGCTACAGGGTCTCGAACGTGTGTGTAGCGGGTTAAGCTTGGACGCTGATCTGAAGGTGTGTGAACAAACAACAGCCTGTGTTGATGAAGGACGTGCAGTTCGTGGAGGAGGCTGTTTGTGTTCTTGTACTGATCTACTGTCGCTGAAGGAGGTAGTGGGGGCCCAGTCATGTCGCAAACATCTTCTATCCAATCCTCTTCATCGTCGCTTTCCTCGTATAAACCAGCAGATCCAGGTTCTGGCCATCCTCTCAATGCACCGTCCAGCGGGGGAGGTCGTATGCGCTGTCGTTTGGAACGGAGCTGAGACGGATCCACGGGGTGCGGTAGTCTTGCGAGGCAGTCCAGGAAAAATGCAGGAGGGTCATCAAGGGATGAGGGCGGTGGTGTCACTGGGCGCTGTCGCTTCAACATGCCTCTGTGGTGGTGGTGGTGGTGGTGGTGAATGCTACAGAGTACATGTAGCACTTGCTAATCACAGGGGTGGTCGGACATGAAAACGTTGCGGACGACCTCTGCCACCCAACTGACTTAAACGGCCTCTTACCACCCGCAACGCCATGGCCGACATGGACGTCTTTGCAGCCATGGGGATATCCAGCTTCGGCAAGGCTGCCAAAAAGCGGGACCTTGATCCAGCTCGTTTCGACGTGGCGAAAAGACAAGAACTCCCCGTTAGTATCCGCACCAGACTTGTCCCTATGCCTCGTGTTAACCGCCTGCCTCTCATCCACAGCCAAAGCAGGCCCCTGAACCAGGGTTGAGCAAGACCGCCGACGACGTTCCAGAGGCCGAGGCTAGCCCAACAGGCCTGGTCCCACCACCAAAGCAATCCGTGCTTTCTGACGGGCTGGAGGAAGATGCATCTGACGACAGTGCAGATGCAGGAGAAGATGAGCCCGAGTATGACCCCACTTCTCCCTCGTTTTCCGCTCTGCCTGAGTTTCCTGTCACTCACGAGGCAACGCTCAAAGAGCACACCAAAGTCATCTCAGCCCTTGCACTAGACCCGAGTGGTGCACGTGTGCTCAGCGGGTCACACGATTACGACTGCAAGCTTTGGGATTTTGGTGGGATGACTTCTAATCCAAGGTCCTTCAAGACATGGGAACCGGCGGGAAGCTACTATGTGCGTCCGCTCTTCGACCTGTTGTTGGAGCAACGACGAGCTTGACACATTCATCAGGTTAATGACCTGAAATTCTCAAACAACGGGCAGCAGTTCCTCGTAATCCCTGCCACTCTCCAACCCCGACTCTATGATCGAGACGGTGAAGAGGTGTATGTGCATTAGTTCCCTCGCGAGAACCCTGCGTAACAAACAACCCAAAGGGCAACTTTTATCAAGGGCGACATGTACATCAGAGACATGAAGCACACTGCGTATGCTTTGTCACTAAGTCATCATGTGGTGCGATATTGACAATATTCCTACAGCGGGCACGTTAGCGAGCTGACAGGATGTTCGTGGCACCCAAGGGATCAACAGGTCTTTATGACGAGTTCAGCCGATTCGACAATTCGGTGAGGCCACATTTACTCTCGCTCTGTGATAGACCTCAACATCTATAGAATATGGGATGTAGAAAATAAGCGCAAGCAAAAAACGGTCATTGTGGTCAAGTCGAAGGAACGGGGGGCGCGGACAAAGGTCACGGCGTGTGCCTACTCTCCGGATGGAGGTATCATTGGTGGTGGTACGTCTGCGATTCCAATCCAGCACTACCTTTAATATGATTTTCCCTGCTACAGCTTGCCTTGATGGTGCGCTACACATGTGGCAAGCCTCATCTAATTTTGTACGCCCAAATATGACTGTTGAAGCTGCTCACGCAAAGTCGACGGAGACTGCCTCTGTCGTGTTCTCTGTGGACGGCCGGACTATCGTCACTCGAGGTGGAGACGACACTGTTAAACGTAGGTACATTTCCATGAGTGGTCCAGTCTCGCTTGAAACACGATATCTTAGTATGGGATATTCGTTCGTTCAAGAAACCTGTGGCGTTGCATTCCGGGGCAACGACGCTTTACCCTGGAACGAATGCAGTGTTGAGCCCTGACGAAAAATACGTTCTTACGGGTGTCGGCACTGCGTCAAAGGGTGGACGGGGTCGACTTCTGTTCCTCAGTCGAACGGACCTGACTGTCACCAAGGAGGTGGAGATGGAGTCCACGCCGGTGAAGGTAGTCTGGCACTCGAAGATCAACCAGATCGTTGCGGGGCTCTCGAACGGAGCGATATCAGTTTTGTACTCGCCGGAGACATCGACCCATGGGGCGAAACTCCTATTGTCAAAGGGGGCACCAAAGCGACCAACGGTGGAGGATATGTCTGATGCACTTGCAGCACCCACGATTTTGACTCCTCATGCATTGCCAATGTTCAAGGATGGGGATGGAATTGTGAAAGGAACGAAACGCAAGAGAGAAAAGGACCGACAGGATCCACGGAAGAGTCGAAGACCGGAGTTACCAGTGACCGGACCCGGCAAGGGAGGACGCGTCGGGGCCAGTGCGACGCAACATGTCGTACAGAATTTGGTGCGGAACACGACGCGCGACGAAGATGTGAGTGATCTGGTTATCCTTGGATCCGTTGTCAGCCTGCGCAAGCTGGGCTGGATGTGGTTTTCTGGGCTTCTTCATTCGCATCGCATGGCATCGCGTTACCTGAGATATTTGTCTTTCTGTGCGACGCGGTTTCCATGCTGATTTGAGGCGACTAAACGGTTTTACTCGTTCGTGTTTCGCTACAGCCACGAGAAGCGCTCCTCAAGTATGCAAAGCTGGCAGAGACCGATCCCCAGTGGACTGCAGGTGAGCCCGTCCGTCCCAGATCACTTGCTTTGAGGCGCTGTCGCTGCGGAGTGTCAATTCCGGAAGATTACCGCAGCGGAGATTCAAATTCTGTATTGCTGTGTTTGTTTTCGCCAGCCGGCTGACGTGGCGGCCCTTCCCGGGTCTTCTTTTTTTTTTCCCAGCATGGCGACAAAACCAACCCAAGCCCGTGTTTGCAAACGTCTCCGAGGGCGAGGAGGAAGAAAAGTAGGGCGATGTGGCTGGCATGTATGTCTGTACGCAGTAGCGATTTTGTTTGCAAAGGAACGCTAGCGAGAGCGATGGGTGTGAGTAAGTATTTAGGATGGTCCCTGCGCTGGTTTGAGATCGAACCTTAATTCCGGTCGCCTATAAAGACCCAATGGGTGGCTGCCGAATCCCCAAATCCAAAACTCCCTCCCCTCTCCAAACGTCACGCAGTGTGACAAAAATTGTCACGCGCCACCCATGAACGCGACCGACGCTGCTCAACACAACGCGCCCGCCGTCGGAATTGATGACAAACCCGCACCGCCCGACGTACCCACCAACAATGGTACACGTGATAGATAGTTTATATTCAAATATCCCCTTAGCTAACCTTAAACAGAAAAAGATTTATTTCTCAACCAGCCCTCCCCCAGTTCTCTCCCCAACGGTCATGTTCATCCCGACGACCCAACGTCCTTAGACCGCTCCACTGCTGGTACCTCTCCAATGTCCATATCTCCTTCCGATCCAGGTTCGTAGAACCAAACGTCTTCTCTGTCTAGCGTCGCTCTTATCTGAGCAGCTTCTGTCCCCACTCAACCTCCTGCTGCGACTCCCCCTCCCCCAGTACAGTCAGATGTCGCCGAAGACATCAAGATGGCCGAAACACCGGAGGGGATCGTCGAGGGAATACTTGTTTCCAACGCTCCTTCACCAGACGCCCCGGCCCCGAACGGTGCTCCTAACGGAAAAATAATCTCTTCGGAGCTTCCGGTGATGGATGCAGATGGCGATGTGAACATGGAGCAACCAACGCGTGTCAATGGTCATTCCGAAATCACGGACGCCAAGTTGGTTGCGCATGACTCTACCACCCCATGTCGTTCTCCTAATCACTTCCCCTCCCCTCATCCTGTTGACGCGGATGTGGATGATGATGCGAGGCCTCCCCCGGCGAAACGTGCGCGTAAGCTTTCCGACGCCGATCAGGCTTCTATTGCAAACGTGAGTCAAGCCTTAGTCCCCCAATCTTTGTGTACTGACCCTTTGTCATTGTAACCCCGACTCTCAAGACTGCTTCTCCTCCTCCAGCTACCGGCTCTTCCATTCAGATGAACGAGGAGGCCGCCTCTAGTCCTGTCCCTGCACCGCCAACGTCTGTGGGCTCAGCTACGTTATCTGTTCAGCAACATCGATTCTGTCTTTCGACTGTGCGTTCGCTGAAAAAGATGAAGGATGCTGGGGCATTTCTCTATCCCGTCGATCCGGTTGCCCTAAACATCCCCCACTACCCGAGTATCATCAAGAACCCCATGGATCTAGGGACCATTGAACGCAAGCTCATGTCTTCCAACCCTCAAAAACCCGATACAAATCCCAATAATCCTCGTTACAACAGCGCCGACGAGTTCATTGCTGACGTTCGTCTGGTGTTCACCAATTGTCTTACGTTTAATGGGCCGGATCATGCCATATCTAAAGCAGGGAAGCACATTGAATCTGTCTTTGACAAGCAAGTAAAGAATCTACCACCATCGCAAGTGGTATGTGAGTGTCGCTAATCGTCATGGGACATAGGCTAATTCGTGGTAGGTGAAACCCCCCATCAAAGTCGCCACTCCACCGCCTCCAGCACCCGCCAAGAAAGTCACCGTTGCGCCTGCCCGACGTGCATCTACCTCCGTTCCTGTGATTCGTCGCAACGACACTGAGCAGACGTCTGCACGCCCCAAGAGAGAAATTCACCCACCTCCCCCGAAGGATTTACCGTACGCCGACGCACCAAAGAAGCTGAGGAAAGTGAAAACAGTGAAAGACGATGGGTCAGCGGAGCAACTCAAGTTTTGTGTCAAGTTGTTGGTAGAGTTGCATCGAAAGCAACATTGGACTGTCGCGCACCCATTTTACGAGCCAGTTGGTGTGTGTCAGACATGCTCCTCATTCCGTCACTTACAGGACACCCAGACCCAGTGAAATTGGACATTCCAACGTATTTCAAAATAATCAAAAAACCGATGGACTTATCCACTATGCGAAAGAAACTGGAGAATCACGAGTATTTGAATGCCTCCAAGTTCTTCGATGACTTCAAGTTGATGATTCGAAATTGTTTCGCTTTCAATCCCGCTGGTACACCTGTCAACCAAGCGGGCATTGAGTTGCAGCGCCTCTTTGACGAGAAGTGGAAGAATTTACCGCCACTACGAGAGGCAAGTGAGGACGAGGAGGAGGAAGACGAAGACGAATCAGAGGAGGAGCGCAACCGTGAGACCACCGTTGCGCAAGACGACACCCTCGTTCTGATGTGTTGTCCTACACAGGTAGGATCGCAACAATGGAGGCACAAATCGAATCGATGCGAGGAAATCTACTGGCGCTGAAGAACCAACCCCCAAAGGAGAAGAAAAAGAAAAAGAAGGAACCCAAACCCGCCACCTCCTCGACCTCCAAATCTGCTACCTCCCGTACTGCCAAAGTTGCTAACCCTGGCGCCGTTAAACGAAAAGGAAAGAAGCAAGTTCCAGACGATGATACATTATCATTTGATCAGAAGAAAGATCTCAGCGAGGCGATAACAAAACTCGATGGGCAAAAGCTGGAGAAGGTCATTCAAATCATCCACGAAGGCGTCCCTGAGATTCGTGATGTGGGTAAACTTCTTCACGGGTGTGCCATGTCTGACTCTATTTCCAGAGCACCGAGGAGATCGAGATCGAGATTGACCTTCTACCTGTACACGTGCTTACGAAGCTGTACAACTTCGTGTTACGGCCCTTGCGGCAACCTCCTCAGAAGCGTAGTCGTGCGACGGGGAAGGGCACAGGTACGGGTGGCCTCAAGCGCAAGAGCATGGACGAAAATGTTGAGGCAGAGAAGATCCGGCAACTAGAAGAACGCATGAAGCTGTTCGACGCTCCCTCAGGTGTCACTGGTGTTGCTACTCCGGCCCCCGTTCCTCGGCACGATGACAGTGATCATTCTTCAGACTCGAGTTCTGATGACAGTTCAGGGACCGAGTCCGAGTGATTTGGTGCTTGGCTGTGTTTTGGTGTTGGTGTTTTCACTCTTTACGCACAACTGGGTGGGTGGCGAGGACTCTGGGTATGATTGGTCTCCCCACTCATATTGTTTCTCTCCCTAATGACTGTTTACTTTTGATCTTTATAACCTTTTTTTTACCTTCTCGATTCTCTTGCTTTCATTACTTTCACTACTCTTGTCCTCGTGCATCAGCATCCGCGTACATACATACGATCATCAGATTAAAGAGCAACAGTGTAGTCAGCTAATTCTAGTCGTCGGTGGTGTTGTATCTAGGACGTAGAAACGCTTTCGCGTCAGCGACGCAGAGACGTGCACCGACGTTCAATTCCCATGAGGGAGCACGGGTGAGTGAAAGTGCCAGCATAGATTTCGAGCAGGTATGATTATACAACCGGCGACACGCGTACACGAAATCACTTGCGTTGAGAATTATGCCCTTGCCTCCACTGCTGCCAGCCCGACCTTGTGGGCGCAACAGGCGACGCTGGATGTGGAGCATGCAAGGGTTGTGAGAGAGGTTGTGACGATGGCTGGGAGTCGGGGACCGTCATCCGACTTTGAGGCAAAATGTTTGGCGGGAGGATGGGAACATAGCCGGGAGGCTTATGAGGGCCGGAAGGGAATGCAGGAGGGGCATTTGCGAGGGGCGGAGGTGGTGGCGCTGATGCTGATGGTTCGGGAGGGGTGGGCGGGGGAATGACCGATGGAGGGATGCTTGAATCTAAAGAGGTCCATCCTCCGGTGCGAAATATGGGAGCACTAGATGCTGGCAGCGATCGCGATGTGAGTGGTGTAGCAACGGCAGGGTTGTCAGAGGGTGCTAGGGCTTGACTCGCCACCGCCCAACTTGAGCGTTTAGAATCTGTCTCAGGAGGTCTGGATGCTGTAGTTACCGCTGTCCAACCAGCGTTCTTGAATCCGGCGGGCTTTGTTTCATTCGTAGACCCCACTCCTACTCCATTTTCGGGAGTTAAGGCAGGAGTGGAGGCCGTAGCGGCAGGCCTCGCGATCTTGATGCCCTGAGCCTTGGCAAGCTTTCTGAGTTCTTTTTCTTCCCTCTTTCGTTCCTTTTCTTTGCGCTTCTCTAGCTCCCCTTGGTTGACTAAACGAGCGTTGGCCTGCATGTCTCTCAAGCGCGCCTTGTGGTGGTGAGCGTAAGAGTTGGTATGCTCGTCATACTGAGCAACATTCTGGAACTGCTTCTCGCAGAGTGTGCAATAAAACGGCCTCAGAGTGTCAGTAATTTCTGACTTGACGGCAGCACGTTTAGCCACAGTGTCCTGTCGACGATAAGGCTTTCGTCGGGACAGACTCAAACGTACAAAATGGCGACATACTTCTCTAGCTCTGCGCTGGTCTTGAGTTTCTTTTCGCTGGCGCTCGGAATCTAACTCGCGCCGCTGGGATACGGTGGTTTCGATCATGCGAACGTCCTGATTTATTTTTCCAAGGCCGGTCAAATCATTTTTGATCTGGAATGGAATAGGGTCGACTCGACCTGAAGGAGCGGGTCACCGGGTTAGGCTGGAACTAACAGAACTTGACCTACCATCTCCCGACAACCCGAGTGGCTGCCCCTCCGACCAACCGAGTTTTGCGAGCATTGCAAATCCCTTGTTTGTGCTCTTGATCTTAGTTTCGACGGTAACAACCTCTCTCGGAGCCGAGTGGATGTATTCGTCGTACTTGTTGATGTCAATTGCGTCCTTTGGGTGCGGGGAAGGTGTACGGGAGACAAGTGAAACGTTGTCATCCTCGCTGTCCTCGGCATTGTCACCCTGGTCTGATCTTGATCGCTGGAGGAAGAGAGGAGGGAAGAGGGCAGTATGGGGTGATTTCAAGGACGCCAAGGAATATGGCAGAGTACCTTGGGATGCATGGACTGTTCTCCCTGGTGCTGCTCTGGACGTGTCATTGGAATCGCGTGCCAGCGAGCAACACTTTCTGCAGACATGCTTGGTGGTTTCGAAGCGAGTTGCACACGTTTCACGTGACCCCTACGCGGGTCGCCGGGGCGCGTCCGACGAGCTCGTCGTCCGCTACGTCGTCCGCGATGATGAACTCGGACGATTACTTCCCCGATGACCTCGACTCTGGTATCCTGAACCAGCTCGACGTCCTCGAAGCGGCACATCGTCCCAAACTCACCCACAACCCGCCCGCCCGTCACGCTCCTAAAAGCCACCCCTTACCGAAACCGGCCCCCCCAGCCAAGCCGCCTCCAAAACGAATCGAGAAGGAAGACTCGTTCGCGGACTTTTCACTCGACATCGACGAGGCAGAGTTCCGGCGTCTGGACACCTTCATCGACGCCGCGTACAAGGCTCAAGCAGCCCCAATCGCGGGTTCCAGTGGCGCAGCCCGTCCTTCATCCAAAGGCTCCGTTCAAACGACTCTTCGCGGTGGCGTCTACAACCCCCCCGCTTCCACCAGCAAGGCGAGCACCGCATCACGCGGTCCGATCCAGAGGTCCAAGTCAGACCATCGTAATCCTTTCGGTCAGCAGGCCCCGAAAACCAAACAGTGGGACCATACCGCGTTTGCAAAGTCAGGATGGCGGAACCCGAAGCCAAGAGGGAAGTCCAATGACGACGAACAAGACGAGGCAGTGGAGTTTGAGCAGTTTCCTGCACCGTTTGTCCCAGGTACGTAGCAGGTGCTCTCCATCGTGTCAGGACTGACTGTGATACAGTTGGGTGCGTAACTTGGTTTTTGTTCCCCCAGGTATTCAAACTGATGTTATCTCGTGCATAATCTTGGTCGCAAACTAAAGTCCAGTAAGCATGCTAGCGTTAGAATCTCGTGGTTGCGCACTCACGACTTTCGCAGCCCCTCCCCATGAAGCTCAAGATAGACATGCTCGAGGTAAAACATTGGATTTATCCACTCAACCAGCCCAAGCGAGATTACCAGTTCAATATCATCAAGCATTGCCTATTTGACAACACGCTCGTAGCTCTCCCAACTGGTCTAGGAAAGACTTTCATTGCTAGTGTCGTAATGCTAAACTGTGAGTTTGTGTCTACCGATCGTTGTATCAGACGTGACGCCTTTCGTTCAAGTCTACCGCTGGTTCCCTGAGGGAAAGGTGATCTTCGTCGCGCCTACGAGACCCCTGGTTGCTCAGCAGATCGAAGCGTGCCATCGGACGTGTGGCATCCCAGGCAGGGACGCGGTGGAATTGACGGGTAATAACCCACGCGCATATCGATCGCGAATGGTGCGTCTCTATAGTGGTGTTCGTCGTAGACTGCATGTTGACACTTTACAGTGGGAACAGAAACGAGTCTTTTACATGACACCACAGACACTCATCAATGACCTTACCACCGATAATTGTGACCCACGCGATATTATTCTTGTGGTCGTCGGTTTGTGACTTTTGTAACTTGCCTGGTGTATTTTTATGAATGTTGCATATCACAGATGAAGCACACAAGGGCACAGGGGACTACGCATATGCACAGGTCATCCGGTTTCTGATGGCGAAGAACCCCCACTTTCGAGTTCTCGCGCTTACTGCGACCCCTGGGAGTACTCCTGAGGCGGTTCAAGCGATTATAGATTCTTTGCATATTAGCCGCATCGAGATCAGGGACGAAGGAAGTATTGATCTGCGAGAATATATGCACAAGAAAGTTGGTTCCCTCTTATTGCCAATCTTGGGGTGAATGCCTCATCTTTGAACAGGAAGTTAAGCAGCATGTCATCAGGATGACGGGCGACATCATTCATTTTCAACAGCTTCTAAAGACAGTCATGGAGGTAAGTTGGAGGCATTCTGCTGGACCACCAGTTCACAATGTTTGTAGTCGGTAATGAAACCGCTCGTGACCAGAGGCGTCATGGAGCCGTCAGACGTTGTCAAAATGCATCCATACCGTGCTACAGCTATTATTCAACGCATCGCAGCCCAGCGAAACAGTCCACACGTCTGGGCTATGGGGGCCCTCTCCACTATATCATCCATGGCGCGGGCTATGTCGTATTTGGTATAGTCGTCCTCAGCTTCGTAATGACGCGCGGTTGATTGCCTTTGTCTCCTATTCTATACGAGTAGATGGAAGCTAGTGTCACCATGTGCTTTCATACCCTGCAGGGCTTGATTCGCGACAAGGACGGTTCTGACCCGAGAACAAAGAAAACCTCAAAACTCATGGCAGATTCCACGTTTCAAAGGCTGCTGGCCGACCTTGAGGGAGGGCAGAAACGGGGATTTGCGATGCACCCAAAGATGGAGACTCTTAAAACACTTCTAGTCCAATATTTTGGGCAAAAAATTCCCGATGGAGACGAAGAAGACATCAGCGTCAATGATACACGAGCTATGGTGTTCGTGACGTACCGAGAGTGCGTTGATGAGATCGTCGACGTCCTGAATCAGGAATCCCCACTGCTTAGGGCAACGCGTTTTGTCGGTCAAGGGGCTGACAAACAGGGCAAGAAGGGTTTCGCTCAGAAAGAACAGTTGGAGGTACGTGATCCGAGTCGACCCATGTTTTCACACTTATCCCTAGTGGTAGGTGATCAGAAAGTTTAAAGAGGGAGAGTTCAATATTTTAGTCTCGACCTCAGTTGGGGAGGAGGGTCTTGATATTGGCGAGGTGGACATGATCATATGCTATGACGCTCAAAAGACACCCATTCGTATGGTGTGTAATCTTTTTCTCTTGCTCGAAAAGGAATAAACCCAAGTGTTACTTTCCCTCCTACAGCTTCAACGCGTAGGGCGAACTGGCCGCAAGCGTGATGGTTGTGTACATGTCTTGCTTGCCGAGATCCGCGAAGAGCTAAACTGGGACAAGGCACATGACACGTACGGTGAACTACAAAAGTGTATTGTGCGCGGAGATCAGCTTGAACTGTACGGTGATGTACCAAGGCTGCTGCCTGATCACTTGCGGCCACAGATACTGGAGAAACGGATGGAGATCGAGGAATATGTTCGCGAGCAGCCGGGGAAAAAGAGAACACCATTTACGACGGAGGATGGGGGCCCAGCCGTGAACGGAAAGAAGAGGAAGAGGAATGATGATGTGGACAGGAATATTCCCCCCAGTGCAAGTCGTGGCTTCGTCAGTGTTGCAGACTTGCTGGTCAAGGGGAAGAAGAAGAAAAAGGTCAAAGCGACAGAGTTCAACGATGCCCTTGCCGACGACGACACCACAGATATGGAACTGGAGGGGAATCTACTCGATTTTCGGCGTACTGTTTCCACGCCCGAGTCTGGGGCTACACACAAGAACTCGTTGCCGAGATCACGCACAATGGGCCCCGAGAAACGCAAACTACCCACCGCAGGAAAAAAGAATACATCGACACTCAACTGCCCCTCTCGGCAGGTTGACGTCGACATGGAGATGGATCAGGGCACCTCTTACGCCGACCGACTTCCCACCACTTCGGGGATCGTATGCGCGTCGCGCCGACTCTCTTCAGCGCCATCTGGTTGTTCTCCTTGCGACCTTGGTCTCAAACAGCCCACCAAGTTCATTCGTGATGATGTGATTGAAATCACTTCCTCGTCTCCACCTCGTTCGACTTCCTCTGATCAAGTTTCCGCGTCCATCGTCGCTTGCTTCAAGCACAAGGGTAAAGAACGAGCAGCGACCCGAGTCTCTACACCCCCGCCAGTCCTTAACACCTCTCCCCAAAAAGCAAATGATCAAAATATTGCTTGGCTTCTAGACGAGGATGAGGAACGAGAGATACAGATTGTCAATTCTTCACCTGCTGCCCCGAAGACGAGAGATGGTGCTTCGCACTCGTTGCGTTCGACGGAGAAGAGTGTCGTGGGGGTAGATGACAGTGTTGTCGCAAAAGGCAAGGTGAAGACTATGTCACCTGTGCAGACAATGGTGTCGTCTTCCAAAGATAGACCGGCTTCTACGCCCCCTCGGGTCACTCGGCCTTCACCTGATCCAACTCCAGATATGCCGGAGGGGTCGTTCGCGGTACGCCCAGCAGCCAGGCGACGAATTGTCAAGACAGAAACATCGGACATTCCAGGCGCTCAGTCACCTTCTCCACTACGTCGGCTGAGGCGGAATGGTACAGAAGTCATTTCATGGGCATCCACGCCCCCGCTACAGCCAAAGAAGGTTGGGCGTAGACCCATGGTTTCTATCCGGCACAATCCATGGTTGGATGGCGAAGCGACACACTCGGGAGATGAGGAAAGTGCGGGATCGTCCCACTCGGAAGATGATGTAGAAGATGATTCCGACAGAGAGTTCCTGAAAGATATGGCTGATACGCAGGTCTCGCCGTCGTACGACCAAAGCCTCGTTTACCGGCAGAGTCTGTTTACGCAGGTCCCGGGGCACGGGCCAGTTTTTGCGAACAGACCTGTTCGACGGGGCAGCTTTGGTCATACACGGGAACACTCTCGCAAACGTCCCATAGTTTCGAGCTCGCCACCGCGCGAGGACTCTGAGCCAGACGAATATGTGTATGGGAGTTTCGTGGTGGCAGATGATGCAGACCTCTCGTTCGACTTGTAGAATATCATTTGCACTAATGTCCCAGGCGACCAGGGAAGACTAGGATTACTGTGTGTACCTGAGCCTAAAAATCACCTCTAATCAGTACCTAGCTTTTCGTAAGATCATCTTATGGTCGGACCGGGGCCGGGCCGGAAAGTCGCTGAGCTTACGTCACTCTTGACAAGATCCCACTGAGACTGAAAAATGCTCATGGATGCATTTCAGTTGCTGTCTCGTGGCGGAACTCGTTTCGACAAACAGCGCTTCAAACCCGACGTACAGTTGTTTACAGTGAGTATGGGTTGACGTAGTAGGAGTCGGCAACCGATTTTTTCTTCTCTTACGCCCCTTTGCTACTTGCAAACTACAGAATCCCACCGCAAAACCCAAAGAATTGGTGAATGCGCCAATAACGCAGGACTCGAAGCTACCACCCGAACTAGATTTTTTCAAATACGCTCAGGGAGGACGGGGAGCGAAACGGAAAGCGAGAAGCACGGACCCCACTGTGTCGAGCGCAGTTCCCCGACCCGACGGACGTCAGAAGAGGCGGAGAGTAGATCATGATGGAGAGATTTCTGACAATGACGGTGACGGTGACGACGACGACGGGCTAGAGAGTGATGGTGCCCAAGCGAGGGTTCGCGTGACGGCCAAAGGCACCGATGTTCCATTGGCCATCACACACTTTGACGACTTGGTCGGCCGGTACAAAATGGCGCGACGATTGTTGTCGAACCTTAACGATAACTATTACAAACGCCCGACTGGTGTGCAAGCGCATGGGATACCGATTCTGCTGGAGGTACGTTGGCGGTTTGGATGTGGTTCTCCTTTTCTAGTTCCCTCCCCTCGATAGCATCGCGATCTCGCCGCCGTTTCCCCTACTGGCACCGGCAAGACGCTTTCCTATCTACTTCCGATCATGTCGTTGCTAGGGGCCCCGGTCTCGGGTCTGAAGGGGACGCAAGGAAGTGGTGTTCGTGCGGTCGTACTCGCGCCCACGCGCGAACTGGCACACCAGATTCACAACGAATGCTTGAAGCTAGCGGTGGGACGCAAGTGGCGGGTGGTATTGTTCAGTAAAGCTACGGAAAACACTCTTCGCGACAAGCACGTCAGAGATAAAGTTGGTGAGTCTGCCTCGACTGGCCACCGTGTTGACACATGCCGAAAAAAAAAGATATCATCGTTAGTACGCCCTTGCGTCTAGTTGCATCGATTCAGGAGGGCAATCTCGATTTAAACAAGTGCGTGGTGCTCCTTGTTGCAAACTCGCGTCCCATTTGTGGTCTAGTGTCCGTCACCTTGTGTTAGACGAAGCAGACCGGCTATTGGACAATGAATTTTTGGCCCAAGTTCAGGAAGTGGTGGGTGCTTGCACTCATCCGGAAATCCAAAAGGCAGTGTTCTCCGCGACGCTTCCGGCTGGAGTGGAGCAGCTGGCCATGGGGATTCTGCGCAACCCGATACGGATCGTCGTGGGCGTCAAGTGAGTGAACGGACAGGGTTACGAACGATGGCTCTGACATGGGAGCTAGGGACACGCCACTGCCGCTGATCAGGCAGACTCTCGTTTATGTTGCAGACGATGCTTCGAAGTTGCCGAGTCTGCTGACATATTTTGCACAACCCTACAACCCGCCGCTGCTGATTTTTGCATCTACGCAGTCTCGGGCTACGTCGCTGGCCGAAGAGCTGACGCTCAGTGGGGTGCAAAATGTGGACTGCTTACACGCGGGGATGACCAAGAGGGAGCGGGACGATGCTGTCGGACGTATGCGGCGCGGAGAGAGCTGGGTGATGGTGAGCACGGAGGTGATGGCACGGGGGATGGATTTCAAAGGGACAAGAGAAGTGATCAACTACGACTTTCCGACGAGCGTGCAGAGCTACATACATCGGATCGGTGTGTGGTGGTGTCTCCAACCCGAGGAGGGGCTGATCGCTTGCAGGTCGCACAGGACGGGCCGGCCGTGACGGCAAGGCGGTGACGTATTTTACGGACGAGGATGCGCCGTACTTGAAATCGTATGTCACCAGTGTGTCCCCATGGCGGACGTGGCCTGAGGGTTGATTCCAAGGATTGCGGATGTCTTGGTTCAGTCAGGCTCGAGCGTGCCTGATTGGATGCTCAAGCTGCCCAAGCCGTCCAAGCTGAAGAAGAAGCAGATGGGCAGGGTTCAGCGGGCAGATGCTGTGAACGCGGCGCGCGCGGTCGGGCGACGGGCTGCGGTCAAGAAAAGGTGAGACCTTGCGGCGCTGGCAGTGAGTCTCCGCTGACGGTGTGCGCAGAGAGATGGTCGCGGGCTCGAAGAGACGCCAGGCGAAGGAGCGGGCCGGATAGCCGTCGCATGTCGTTGGTACATGGAATTTATTTCTTTTTCGCATTACCTCACCGCTGCGTCACTGTCGCGGTGTGACGGCGTCGAGGGTGAAGACATTCCTTTTCGGGCGTGCCTCGATGCAGATCCGGCAGCCGATCTGAGCGCGACGACCGCGTTGAAACCTCGAGGCTGCCTCGAGGTGACGATGTGAAGAGCTGGGGGTCCGCTGGCAGAGCACCTCCGTTTTGGGGCCTCCGCTCAAAAGGGGGTCCGCTGCAGCGAACACCAGCACACTCGGACGCGCCCAGCACTCGACCCAGCGCGACAATGGCACCCGCTCGCAACGCCCGCCGATCCCGCAGACTGTCCCGCAAGTCGCCACTGCCCCGTACGTGTCCCCGTCGCGTCCTTTTCCCGCCCCGTTCTTAAACACTTGCCTCTTTTGGACACAGCCGCCGATTACGAGTGGCACGGCGCCTCGCTTCCGCTCTTGCACTCTCTCCCTCATGCCGCCTTCACCCCCCCGCCCGCCCTCCTCCCGCCCTCCCCCTCGGCGTGCACCTCCGCCTCCCCGCCCACCGTCGTCACCCATCTCCCCTTCACACCCGGCTCCTCCCACACCCGCAACCGCAAAGAGGGCCACATCCCCCGGCCCCCCAACGCTTTCATGGTCTTCCGCTCCTGGCTCTGGAACGTCGATAACCTCAAGCACATCGAGAGGGACAATCGCAACGTATCCCGTATCGCCGGCCGCTACTGGAACGAGCTGTCAGAGGCGGAGCGCGCCCCCTTCCGGTGCATGGCCGAAGAAGCCAAGGCGCGCCACGCACAGCTCTACCCCGAATACAGGTACTCTCCTGGCTCGCAAAAGAAGCCCAAGGTGTCTCAGCGTCGTTGCCAGCGCGTCACCGACTTCGAAAACGAAAAGTGCAAGAAGGTGGCCGATCTCTTGCTGGGCGGCATCACTAGCCGCGACTTGCCCAAGTATCTTGCCGAGGAGCACCCCAAGGTCGCGCCCGAGCAAGGCTATACCCCCGTCCCTGTCGCTGAGCAGCCGACGTCCTCGCACTCACGGCTCGATGCGACCCCACAGAATGTCCGAGAGAGATCCCCAGTGCTGCTTCATCCGCATCCCCAATCCGAGGCGTCAAACGTACTCCCAATGCCATTGCTCCCCATTGCTCCCTCCCACTATTCGGTGCCCGTTCTCGTTCCTCAGATCACAGAGCAAAGGTCCGAGGCTTTACACGCTCCAGGACCGTCGACGCGTACCCCAGTTCTCATGTATCCCTCTGACGACGTGGAGTTTATCGCCACCGATGACATCCCCTATCTCTCCCTCAATAGTTGCGACAGTCCAGTGAGTAGTCTAATCTCTCTGCGCTCCCAATATTTACATCATCCTATAGATGGTAAAGAACCATGAAGACGACGTCTTGAAGCCTTTTCCTTCTCACCTGAAGCCCGGCGCATGCAGCGTCTTCTCTGGTGTCAAGCCAGAAGCTACCTCATTCGTCAACACATGCGTCCTCGGCACCTACACCGCCGACGCTCTGGTCATGCCTAGCTTGTTTCCATTCACCGACTTTGACATCGAACCTTATCCGTCCCTCGTTCCCTTGGGTTCTCCCGTGTTCACCAATCCATTCGAATCGTGCACTCTAACTGCGAACAGCTCCGCGCTGCTTGGCACCTTGGACCAGCTGTTCGGGCAGCCCATATCACCCCATACTCCAGTCTACCCCAACGAAAACTAATAGATCGATTCAATAATGCCTATGCTACGGACTCTTTCCAATTCCATCATCTACACTAACATCATATGCTCCTCATCCACGCCTTTTCGGCGTAACAGAGATCTGTACCATTATCTTGGACGTATTCCCCAAAAGTCTCTACTGTATCTATTACCCCGTTGCAATAAAAACGGCATGTTCATGATACCCGACTACGATCCTGAAACGGACCTCCGTTTTGCTCTCTTACAAGTTCCTTTACTGTCTGCCTGAACGCGTTTTGTGCCAGAGGTGGTCCTGACCAGCTCCTCGATATTCAGTCGACCCGAGCCCTGTTCTTCCTTCAACCAAGCGACGCAGGCATCCTTGTCGCCCTCTGGATGTTCTAGCTGCCACTCGATGATTCTATTTAGCATAACAGCCGTCCAGGGTCCCGGTGTAGCGCCAAGCACGGAAGTGGCCTCGGTTCCCTGTCAGACAGGTGAGCAGGGCGTAACCAACGAAAGAGGTTGCTCTCCCACGTTGAGCAGAGGCTTTGTATCGACCGAGTCGTCCAGACCGAGCTCTTCGACACGCCTCGTGAATGCGTTATAACGTCGTATGCATTCGTCGGCGGCTTCGCCTACGGAATGCCGTCAGATCTGTCAGCACAAGCGCACTTTTCAGAGCGTGGATCGTACCATATCCGAGCGGCGTCAGCTCGCACACCAGAGAGAAAAGCAGAGAGGAAGACCAGTGTGAGCCAGAGGCCGGCTTATGCACCCTGCCGTGCCGGAGCAACAGTCCTACGAAACCGTTCGCCGTCATTCTGAGGGGGCATGGTGTCTGTCTCGCGACGTACCAATGGCAACGCGCTCCGGGGACGACGCGGAACGGATGTTCTCCAGAGAGACACCCTTGAGCACAGCAGCAGCATCGAAAAGCGCCGGAATGCCATCCAGATAATAGTTCTTGTTCCCGAGTTTCAATCCTTCTCGGATCACGGCCTCGACAAGGGGGTGCACCTTCTGCTTGTGATCCCTATAAGTGACACCACCAAAGGAATAAAGATTGGCACTGAGAAATAATCGCGCCCTCACGCCCGGATCATTCAAGACACGAGAAAGAAGCGTTGGATGAGGGCGTGTCGTGAACTTGGTGCATTCAGGCGTCGGCGGGGAAAAGAGGAGGTCGTGGAGGATAGTGCATGCGGTAAGGGAAGGCTCTGGTGGGGCGACAGGGCCAGAAGCATTGTCGATGATCGCAGCGGGCAAACGAAAGATGGCGTGGTACAACGACAGGTCGTGGATGATCTGTATGGGGCGCAGTGGTTCGACACCTTGCAAGCATGAGTCTGGATGCTCGAGTAGGACATGCTGCACACGGACCTTTCATCATCTTGTCGAGCTCCTCACCAATGCGCTCGCGGCTAATTTTCGAAGACAGCGCGTCCTTGAAAGTACGACTCAGTGAGGACCACAGGAAACACTACATCACCGGTTACATGAATGTTTCTGTCTCGGGCGGCATCCTGAAGCTCAGGGGTCATCGCAAATCCAAAGCGACTTGCGAACCGGATGCATCGGAGCACTCGCAGGGGGTCGTCGCGGAACGTTTGCAGCGGAGGTAAAGGTGTCCGGATGATGCCACTGCGCAGATCATCCAACCCCTGCAAGTAACCAAACACTGTCAGCCAGATGCGCAAAGAGTAGCCTGCCTTGCCTTTTCAGTGAGATCCTCGACCGTCCGCGTGTGCACGTTGTAGAAAAGCGAGTTGATCGTCATGTCCCTTCGCAAGGCGTCTTGGAGAGGCGTCCCCAGCTTCTGCGGCGGAACCGGTCAACCGGCGGGACAGCGAGCGGATGGACCTGCGACATACGATCTCGGTTGGGATCCGACTATGTTCAGAGTACTCCTCGCTCCTCAGGTTCACGAAGTCCAAGTCGATGCCCAGCAGCGTCGTCCTCGCAGTCTCCAAATGCTTGGACTGGTCCGGGTTGCTCTCGATCTTGGTGACCTTGTGCAGGGGCACCCTCTTCTTTTCGGACACGAATGCGACGAACCGCTCCGCAAAGGGGACGCCCATCATGTCTGCGAGACAAATGTCCACATCGTTGCACTCGTAGTCGAGCAGCTGTCCGCAGTCGCCCAACGCATGAGAACACGCGCAAAAGGCCACGGATCGATTGACCTTGTCGCGGACCCAGCCGCCGTTGATCCTGCACGCAGTGACGATGCCGTGCGCGTGCTTGAGATGTCTGGTAAACTCGTCGAGCAGGACGCAGAGCTCGTCCTCCGCACCCGACAACTCTATTTTGTCCTTGATCTGGGGGGCAATGCGCGTCGCCATGCCCCTCCTGAAACGATGCAGACCAACGCGGAGGAGCATGAAGGGCTCGCCTCCGAATTCAAGCGGCGCTTCAATAATCCCCACATGTCCACTTGCGTTGCCGGTGCTCCACCTCGAGTCGTTTCCGCGCCGAGCCAGCAACACAACACAACTCGCTCATGGGTCGCGTATTGCTCAAGGTCCCCGTGCTCCTCCCCCTCCTTCCGTGCAGCGGCTGACTGGCGCCCGTGCAGGTCATCATCCTTGGAGACAGCGGGTACGTGGCACAGGGTCCCTCCCGGTCGCTCGCTCACCCGACGGGGTCTGCGCAGGGTGGGCAAGACCTCGCTCATGAACCAGTATGTGAACAAGCGGTTCAGCAACCAGTACAAGGCAACCATCGGTGCCGACTTGTGGGTGTGCTTCCCGGCTCTGTGCCAGTCCAGGTCGCTGAGTGCCGTCTAGCCTCACCAAGGAAGTCATGGTGGACGACCGCTTGGTCACCATGCAGGTCTGTCTTTTCTCTTTCGACCGCTCCCCTTTTCCTGACGGGCGTGGGCAGCTGTGGGATACGGCTGGGCAAGAGCGCTTCCAGTCTCTGGGCGTGGCCTACTACAGAGGGGCGGACTGTTGCGTGCTCGTGTATGATGTCAACAGCGCGAAATCCTTTGAGACGCTCGATAGCTGGCGCGACGAGTTCCTTATTCAAGCGAGCCCGCATGATCCGGAGAACTTCCCCTTTGTCGTCCTGGGCAACAAGATTGACGTGGAGGAAAGCAAACGGCAGGTACGGTCGTCCCCTGGTTGCGTGTGCACACGTCCACACGGTGTTGCAGGTCACGCAGAAGCGGGCCATGACGTGGTGCCAGTCCAAGGGCAACATCCCTTACTTTGAGACCTCGGCCAAGGAGGCTATCAATGTAGAACAGGCGTTCCAAACGGTATCCAAGAATGCGCTGCAACAAGAGGCAGAGGAGCAAATGTGCGTTGTCATTCGTCTGGCTGGCGGACTGACCGAGCGTTGGACAGGTACGTGGACTATCCGGACCCGATTCAAATCGACCGGGAGAGCACACAGAATCACGTGTGCAATTGTTGATCTGCACAATGGATATGTCTTATTTCTGTGTCATATTTGCGACGAGTGCCGCCGCCTGCTACCCATTTGTGATTCTGTTGAGTGTTTAATTTACTGTCTCACCGCCGGGGTATCTTATACAAGATGAAGAGATGTATCCGGAGGTACAGTGACGATACGACACGATAAGTAGATCATGATGGTACGAGTACAAGTGGGTGTGCCTGACAGCTCGATCGACCTTCTACAACTTGAACGGCACTCTCGGGAATTCTACCTTGGTGGCGGCAGCGTCATCGACGAACCAATAGACCTGGCCGGGATGAGCAGGGCGGACGAGGGATGCGGGAAGCTTGTATTCCTCCGCTCTGTCCAGAATGTGGGGGAGGACGTCGGCTTTGCCCTCGCCGGTGGCAACAAAGGCGACGCGCGAGGCGTGATTGAGGACGGGAAAGGTAAGCGTGATGCGTTCTGAGGGGGGCTTGGGAGAGTCATCGAGATAGGCCACCCATCTGTCGCTTTCGGTGAGCAGCTCGTGGCCTGGAAAAAGCGAGCAGGTGTGGCCGTCTGGACCGACACCGAGGAGGATGAGGTCAAAGACGGGGAAGCGCGCCGAATCCTTTTGGGCAAACTCGTGGATGAGCTCCTTTTCATAGGCATCTGCGAGCTCCTCGAGATCCTCGAGCAAGGTGGCGTCGATGGTGTGGATATTCTCGGGGGGGATGGGGACATGGTCAAACAGCTCCGACTGGGCGAGCTTGTGGTTCGAATCGGGGTGGTCGAGAGGGACGGCACGCTCGTCGGCATAAAAGACCTGCCTGTGGGCGATCAGGGCGGGAGATGCACGGAGGGGCAGCGCCTACCATTTGTCCCACTTGGCGGCAGGGTCGGCGACAAGCTCGGTGAGGAGGCTCGGGAGGGAGCCGCCCGAGAGGGCGATGGAGAACCTGCCCTTCTTCTCGATGGAGTCTTTCTGCGCCTTGAGGATGAAGGCGGCGAGCGCGGGGGCAAGCGCTCGCTTGGACGGAAAGGCGTGCAGCA